>JAWZYV010000566.1:0-68172 GCA_038373885.1 Cheiracanthium punctorium
TCGAATTCGATAAAGGTCAAAAATACAGGCCGGCCAGGGGCGTAGCCAGAAATTTTTCATGGGGGGGGGTTATGACTACTGCAACTCATATATATGTGTACGTGTGTATGATAATGTAGTGAAGAATATACATTTTGTATGGCAAAAAATTCCTCATGGGGGGTTATGACCCCCCTAACTCCCCCCCTTGGCTACGCCTCTGAGGCCGGCGATAAGAAAATCCTGAGATCAATACCAGCTTGTGATGCTTTTGCTACTGCTTTCTCTCCGTTGATGACGATGCCGGATCGCGGAAAAAAACAGCTCCATGGTTTATTAGTCTAATTATTATAATTAATTAACGTATATCTCGGGAACCTATCCACTGGAGCGCGTTTTTATTGATTCTCGACACCCCTAGACTCAAACACCCCACCGATACTTAAAATTTCGAATGCTTTGACACCAAACTTAACCTTTTAATCTTACAGGCCCAGGGGGTCATACGAAGCTCCCCTGTATTTTCATTTCGGGCAGTTTAAACACTAGTTTTACTCGAGCAAGGAGAGAGAGATGCTAACTGCCTGAGAACTCAGTGGAGAAGAAACCCGATGAATGGGTGAAGGGTGTTTAAATAGTACGGCTTTCGGCGCAGAGAGAGGGAAAATTTCTTTAGTTGTTTTATTGATTCAAGATTCGAATCACTGATTCGAATCAGTAAAATGAGTCGAACCGCCCATCTCTAACGGACATGCATACATTGTTTTTGTAATTTCAATTAATATTTTACTCATTGAATTATCTGGTTGCTTGTTCAATGTTCGAAAGTGCTTCATAATTTAAGAGTGTGCCGTATTTCTGTCTTCCGTAAAATATTTCTTAGAAATTAAGGTCTACTATTACATCGCCTACTAAAGATGTTGTACAATCTTGTCTGGCATATTTTAGCTACACTTCTCATTTATTTACATCAATATCTAATTAATATCCCATATATAATTAATAATTATATATAATTAAAAATGAAACACCTCGGAATTTGATAGACGTTTTCAAGTATTTACTAAACTACTAGTTGCACTCGCCAACTAATGCGTAACCCCAAGACTCCTGAAAGTGAATCCTCCTTAAAAAAAAAGAAGCAGTGTTTAAGTTTAAAATTTATTCAAGTTTAAATAAAAGATTCTTATATTTGTTTGTTCAGTTTCTTTGTTGTTCAGTTATTAGTGCCCGATAAGGATGTTAAATGAACTGAAATTTTTTTAACAATTAGGATACTCTACTTTGTCCATTACATTCTAGAAGTTATTCTTAGGTACGGAACTTCGTGTTTTTAAAATTATGTCACCTTAAGAGAAAAACTTCATTTTCTTCAAAATATAAAGAGAATATAGAGTTAATATTTTCAGTTATTTCCTCCAGATTATTCAGTTATTTCCTCAGTTATTTCCTTTCAGTTATTTCCTACAAATTTTTTAAGCTTTTAAATCTTTATGTTTCATTGCTGTTTTTAGATTTTTTGAAAATTTTGCTTAATTTTGTTGGAGGTATACTACTTAAATTTCTGCAGTGAATCGCACAAAATTTAGATAAAGGCGATAAATGACTTTTTGACTTTAAAAGCTCATTTTACTTTTTATTTAAAAAACAAAACTTAATTTTGAAAGTAAAACATTTCTTCTATTTACGGTTTCAGCTCAACACTTAGTAAACCCTCCTATTTGCAATCTTTTAACACTACACAGAAGTTAAATTTCTGCTTTATATACTTTTGCAATTATGCTACTTGCTTTCTTTCTCTGTTCAGGGTGTTTCAATCAAAACTCGCGCACATGAACTCTGCGCTCTCCATGCTGATGCATGAGACATTCCCAGCTGCACAGCGAGTTTTCGACTGCTTTTCGTTAGATTTCTTCGTAAAGCTGTCTCCACATCTGCCATTTTCGTATTCACTATGGACGGTCTACCCGATCTCTTCATGACTGCAAACCGATGCTATGTCACGCAACCTTTGCGCTAAACGTGTTATCGCTGATGAATTTGGTGCTGTTTCACCTGGATATTTTTTTCTGAAATGCATTTATCACACGGCAATGAGATTTTGTAGAGAAATAAAACTCCACAATGGGTATTTTTTGCTGTTGGGAAAATATCATGTATCCCCCGTTCTGCTCAACTGAACACAACGGACAAGCTTTTTGAAAACGATCCCTCCCAGCTACGTTCAAAACTTATTATGATAGGGCCACTACTGCCATCTAGTGAAAGAAATCTCAACCACCCCTTTTGGTTTTTAAGCAACAAGGATTACCATGTGGATGTGCGTGTTTTGAAATAATCTGTACATCTGCAAGGCTGACAAAAAATTTATGTTTTTTGGTGCTCCAGGTTACTTGCTAACCCGCCAATGAGGGGTACTTTTTAGGAATACAACAGTGATCTTTTACTGACGATGACAGTCCCATGATCTGTTCTGACAGGTTAAGAATCACACGCCCTGACCAACACCTCCTACGTCACCAAGCTTTGACGTCATCATTAGGCCTACAGTTAAAAGTTTTATTTTCACAAAATAACACAATGAAAAGTGTCTGGTGAATTTACTCCTAAATAACAATCTATATAAATGAAGCAATGTGTAAACTGTTCGTTCGTTAGTTAGTTAGTTTGTTCGTTTGTTTGTCTGTGTCTCGCGTAGCTCGCAGACGGGTGATCGTAGACCTAAAAAATTTTGTAGGGAAATTCTCCATGACAGGTCCCGGCACACCTCGAAGCGATTTTTTCAAAATTCGAATTATTTTAGGAGATATCGATAAAAAACGTTTCGCAAAAGGCTAATTTTTGCTTTCCGTCATTTCCTAATTTTAACCCCACAGTGGAAAAAGCGACGATTAAGCTTATCTAGGTTGCCACATTCGGCAAGTTTATTAAATGATTCAGACTCTTGAAGTAAAAATAAAAGGATAACGATTTTTTTTGTCTAGATTATTTGTAAGGCTGTTTTTAAATTAAAATATCTTGTGCATTTGAAATCAGAGCAGGAATGAAATGTTTTATACTCAAAAGAAAAATATTATTTAGAAATTTTCTGAGGCTAAAATGTGCAACTTTTTAATTTGGCGAAAAATTAAACGCTAAATTATGTGCGATTTTGAGGAGATGATTTTATTGCTTGGCGCAATTTATCGTAATTTATCGTCTGCTGAATACACCTGAGAATAAGTTTTTGAAATTTCATTTAGTTGGAATTGTGCATTTTTCTGTGCAGCTTTTCTCCATCTATTAATGAATATGTCATTTTATCTCTCGGCCCCTTTATTGAAAATTGTATGAAAAATGTGTCCCAAAAATGCGACATAAAAGTATGCCACATAATTTTACATATACTTAAATACTATTAGTTCACAACAGCTTTAATCTAGTGTTACAATATTTCGTAAGCTGTAGAATATGCTTCACATGTATTTTTTACATTTATTTAAATACTGTTAGTTCACAACAGCTTTAATCTATTGTTACAATATTTCGTAACCTGTAGAATATGCACCACCAGTATTTTTCTATAAATAGGTTACAAAAAAAAAAAATTCAACGTAAAGTTACCAGTCGAAATACTCCAAAAATGCGAGATAAAATGGCATAGTCAATTAATATCGTTTTAATATGGCAATAATCGCAGGGGCGTAGACAGAAATGTTTTATGGGGGGGGGGGGGTTACGGCTACTGCATATCGGAATACGTATACTGCATATCGGCTACTGCATATGGGGGGGGGGGGTTACGGCTACTGCATATCACTGGTTTATCACACACGTTTGCATACATGAATGTATGCAAACGTGTGTGATAAACCAGTGAAGAATATACATTTTGGATGGCAAAAAATTCCTCATTGGGGGTGGGTTGTGACCCCACCCTAAACCCCCCTTGGCTACGCCCCTGCAATAATGAAACTAAAAATTTAGGGGGTTCAGAGGGGAGGGTGTCTCCCCCTGACGAGGTTTTTCTTATGTATTACATCCGGAAAAAACATGTTAGAAATACCAATTTTAATTTTGTTTAATCACACTCATGAATAATGATATACTTTCCAACTTAATGAAATAAGGAACGATAATAGGGAAGACCCATGGATTATAATACGTTTTCAATATATAGCACTTTTGTGCGTATTTAAAATCTGAAAGTGTTTCAGATTTTCTTACTTTTCTTTTTTCTTTCCGTATTTTGTTAAAGGTCAATGTATCCAGAAGCGCTTCAAAATTATATAGGACGAAAATAAGTTGTTCCTTTTTGTATTTTTTTTTATCATTTAACCATCTTATTTTTGTAACCAGGGGCGGCCCGACACAGTAAGTATCGCATATGGGCGCCGGCTTCGAAGGGGCATCATTTCGAACACAAAAACTAAGTAGAGCATAAAATTGGGCACCTTTTTTATATTAGCAGGGGCCGACATTTACCGTAGGGCCGCTGCTGTTTGTAACCATCTTAATTTTAAATTTCATTCAGAATCTGAAAGATTACAGTGCCAAGGACACCGGTGAAGAACAGGATTCTCTTTGAACAAGATATATTCAGATGGCGAACCAACTGGTCGCCGAAGGCGAATAGTATTTTAATAATTTGAGAAAAAAAATATAATTTTATGACAAACGGCTGTTTTTAACCATGACAAATTGGATAATATGATAAGGAAATAGATCAGAATAAATAATTTTGTATGAGAAAGATATTTTAATTTTAAGTTTTAAGATATTTTCTAATATTTGTAGCATTCTCCAGAAATTTTAAATAGTTATACTTTGCGAATGTAAAACTGTGATGCGTTTTCTACTTGAAGGCCTAATGATGACGTCAAAGTTTCAGTTGTTAGGCTTTTTATATGTAGGAGGTATTGCCCTGACGCCTTTGTGCAATTTTAGTTTACATTTTTGTCTTCGAATTATCTGGTACCTTGTTAGCCTTTAAAAAGTGTATTCTAATTCCTGAGTGTGCCATATTTGTCTTCCTTCTTCCGTAAAATATTTCTTAGGAATAGAAATATACATTAAAATCGCCTGCTAAAAAGTTTTACTAGGGATGCAGCATTGGTGTTTTCAAAACATCGAGGTCGCATCCCTACATTAAATGCCCTTCGCGGCGTAAATGATAGACGAAAAAGTTTTACAGAACTAACTGAAACTGTAAAATGACAGAAATAAAAACATAAATCTAGAATCAGATCCTTTCCGATAAAAAATTCAGGATTGCTTTACGATTATTAACAACCCACGCAGATTAAATGTCAGAATGTGTGCTCCCATTTTCTAAAACTTCTCGACAAACATTTTAGAGTAAATGGTCAGATACGAAAAGTTAACCGAAGTAACAGGCAAGAACAGTTTGATTTACTTCACTAGCTGTTACTTGTCGATGGGTTGTGTTTTGTGTACTGGCAAGCCTACACGAGGGGATCTGCCAAGCGGATTGCCGTGGGCGAAGGACTTTTTGAGGGATTCTAACGCTTATTTCACGTTACAGTCTTGTGAAGACCTACCAAAACTTCAGTCCATTAGTTCGACAGCCACATGACAGGCTCAAACCCAGAACCTACATATTTCATCTACCTTCCGTGTTCAATGTCTTATCCACTCGGCCATCTGTTTCTTGTCTAAATATAACTTATTCAGCCTCTCATAACTATTAGTTAAACAGGTTCTGATAGACTCTAATGCCGTAGGATAATCAAGTTTATAGAATAATGCCCATAGTAAAATTTTCTGTTTTTGGTTTTTGACCCAACATTTTAATTAAAATATTTTCTCTTATCAATTCGTATTTAATGCGCCTTAATAATATTCTAGGCACAGCTTGGGCTGCGTATGTATAGTGGTTAGAGAGCCATTCTACCACACCACTCGTCACACCGGGTTCGATTTTCGGCAAAGACTTGGGTATAATTTCGTCCGTCCGTTTATAAAACGCTACCCTGGTTCTTCTATTATATACCTTCATAATAAAGAGACCAGGAATTCCTGCCTTTGCAGGTCCCAATGCCTATAAACGGCAAGTACCAATAATTGGGGGGGGGGAAATATTATTTTAGACGATTGCCTAGAAGCATTTCTAGATTTTTTTTCTGAAACCATTTTCTCATTATGAATGAAAAAAAAAAAAAAGAATGATTCTGAAACGAATTTTTTTAAGCTGAATATATAAGGAATAATAAATAAGATTTCATTTCTTTACTTCCTTGGTCAGATACATTTGTTTCCAATAGCACCTAAGACGACTCTATCTTATTTTATTTTAACCATGTAGTATATGACTATATACATATATTGTTGAGAATTGGTGGTAAAGTACTTTTTCGATGATAAATAAAGCTACAAATAAGTATGCACATGAACAGGAAAATTTGGTATTATGCTCCAGCATTTTTAATTTCAACTTTCCTCTTTGAACAATCTGGTACCTTCTTCAGTGTTTTGATTTTGTATACCAGGAATTTAGATTTTGGAGATCGGTCTCAAAATATTTTTGTCCTCCTGAATCAGTAATTTTGAAAACTGTGTGTCGAGTCCTCTCGTTTGACAGAGAAGTTCTCTATCTAAGAAGTTGTTTTTTCTTCATCCAGCAAGCTCGTGTATTTGCGAGTGCTGGCTACATTCAGAGCAGTGGGAGACAGCGGATTTTGTCCGAGGAGAGAGACGTTAAAACTAAAGAACTTAGCTCTTAATTTTTATTCTGCACAGGTGTGATATACCTTAAAATGTTTTCCTATGAAGCATTTGCCTCAGGAGGAAGTAATTAAATGTTGGTTCAAATCCTTATAAATAAAAATGAAATTCTGTTTGTTTGTTTGTGGATTTGATTCGTATACAAATCCACAAAAATGGACCTATCAGCTTGAAATTTTGCACAGATATGTAAAATAATATAGAATAAATCATAGTCCACTTTAAAACTTTGAAAGTCCACCCGTTCCCGGAATTTAAGAGATTTTTTATGTTCACCACGCAAAAAGCTTTCCGTAATTGTAACCCCTGTAGTGAAAAAAGTGTGAAATAAGCATCGTGGTTGCCATGTGTGGCGATTTTGCCGAATAAAATGTTTTAAATTCTCAAAGTAAAAATAAAAGAATAATAATGATTTTTTTTGTTTGTTTATATTCCTAAAGTTATTTTTTTTAAATTATAATATCGTGTGCATGGGAAATCGGAGCAGGAATGAAATATTTTATTCGCAAAACAATAAGAATTGAGGTTTTCCGAGGCTAATAGGTAAGTTTTTTTAGTTTGGCGAAAAAATAAAATATCTCAAATGCCGAGAAAGTGAGTTCTAGCGGTTTGCACAGTTTCCAGATTGGCGCAATTTACTGAGCTTAAGGAAACGGATTTTTGAAAACAAGTGCAAAGGTTTTATTAGAATACAGCCTTAAATTTTAATGATCCGTGCGGAAATAATGCAGTTATTAAAGGATTTCGAGCAACCTATCTTCAGAATTCTCGCCAATTGAGTATATTGATTTAAGTTGGGGGAATTCCGCCAAATTTCAGAAAATTGAAATCTTCGCATTTAGTACATCGGAGTAACCATGAATAAAACACGTTGTACGTTGATAATTTAAAAAACGCGGCTATTAAGTAATTCCACTTTTGAAATTAATGCCTGCTTTACTTTTTGGCGGTCAAACCATTTCCCATTTTGATTGCTGCTAAGTCAATGCTTCGAATGATTCCCTGAAAAAACTCTTGCAAAATGGTGTATGTTGGCACTTTGGCGAGGCTTAGATTTGAAACTGGATTTTATTTGAGACTGGTATCTATATTAATAAAACAATGTGTGTAAACTGTTAGTTTGTTTGTCTGTGTCTCGCGTAGCTCGCAAACAGGTGATCGTTGACCTACCAAATTTTGAACGGAAATTCTCCATGACAGATCCCGACACACCTCGAAGCGATTTTTTCAAAATTCGAACTATTTTAGGAAATATCGATAAAAACGTATCGCAAAAGGCTAATTTTTGCTTTCCGCCATTTCGTAATTGTAACCCCACAGTGCATTAAGCGACAATTAAGCTTATCTAGGTTGCCACATTCGGCAGTTCATTAAATGATTCAGACTCTTGAAGTAAAAATAAAAGACTAACGATTTTTCTTATTTTGTCTAGATTATTTGTAAGGTTGTTTTTAAATTAAAATATCGTGTGCATGAGAAATCAGAGCGGGAATGAAATAATTTATAATCAAAAGAAAAATAGAATTTGGAAATTTTCCGAAAATAAATGTGCAACTTTTTAATTGGGCGAAAAATAAAAGGGGTTGATGTGCGATTTTGAGGAGGATTCTAACGCTTGGCGCTATTTATCGTAATTTAATCGTCTGCTATTTTGGGTTATGAATACACCTGCGAATAAGTTTTTAATTTTCATTCAGTTGGAATTGTGCATTTTTCTGAGCAGCTTTTCTGCATCTATTTCTAATGTATTACATCCAGAAAAAAGGATGTTAGAAATATCATTTTTAATTTTGTTTAATCACACTCATGAATAATGATACACTTTCCAACTTAATGAAAGAAGGAACGAAAATAGGGAAGACCCATGGATTATAACTCTTTTTATATATAGCACTTTAGTGCGTATTTAAAATCTGAAAGTGTGTCAGACTTTCTATGATTCTAGCACTTGGCGTAATTTAATGAGAGGGTATTTTTAAAAACAAGCGTAGGTTATCTTATAAATAAAAATGAAATTCTGTTTGTCAATTTGTTGATTTGGGTAGTACACAATTCCACAAAAATGGACCTGTCAGCCTGAAATTTTACACAGATATGTAAAATAATATAGAATAAATCATAGTCCACTTTAAAACTTTGAAAGTCCACCCGTTCCCGGAATTTAAGAGATTTTTTATGTTCTCCACGCAGAAAGCTTTGCGTAATTATAACCCCTGTAGTGAAAAAAGTGTGTGAAATAAGCATCTTGGTTGCCATGTGTGGCGATTTTGCCGAATAAAATGTTTTAAATTCTTAAAGTAAAAATAAAAGAATAATAATGATTTATTTAGTTTATATTTGTAAGGTTATTTTTTAAATTATAATATCGTGTGCGCATAAGAAATGAGAGCAGGAATGAAATGTTTTATACGCAAAACAATGAGGATCGAAGATTTCCGAGACTAACATGTAAACTTTTTTAGTTTGGCGAAAAATAAAATGGCTGATAGGCGGATTTTTAGAAAGTAAGTTCTAGCGGTTTGCACAGTTTTAGGCTTTTTGGCGCAATTTACTGTGAGCTTAAGGGAATAGCATTTTTGAAAACAAGTGTATAGGTTTTCTTAGAATACAGCATTAAATTTTAACTATCCGTGCAGAAATAATGCAGTTATTAGGGCATTTCAAGCGATGTAGCTTCAGAATTCTCGCCAATTGAGTACATTGATTTAACGTGGGGGAAATCCGCCAAATTTCAGAAAATTGAAATCTTCGCATTTAGTACATCGAGGTAACGATGAATAAAACATGTTATAGTTGATAATTTAAAAAATGAGGCTGTATTAAGGGATTCCACTTTTCAAATAAATGCCTGGCGGTCGAACCATTTCCTATTTTGATTGCTGCTAAGTCAATGCTTCGAATGATTCCCTGAAAAAACTCTTGCAAAATGGCGTACGCTGGCACTTTGGCGAGGCTTAGATTTGAAACTGGATTTTACTTGAGACTGGTATATATAATAAGACTGGTTATAGATAAAAATGAATGTTGGTATGTGTGTAGGAGGTTGAAAAACTCCAGCACCGTTTCACCGATCACCATGGAATTTGGTTCACCTAAGTCTTTTATCATGGAGAAGGTTTTTATGCTATCCGTTTTCCAGTAACTTGCCACTAGGTGGCGCAAAAGAACGTCGAATTCTATTTCGTTTAGCCGTTTGCTATGCGAATATCGTCCAACCGATTTCTATGAAATTTGGTACACGCAAATATTAGAACACGGAGAATATTTTTCACTGTCCATTTGCTGTAACTTACCGCTAAATAGCGCTGCAACGCATCAACTTCTATACCGTTCGACCGATCGGCATAAAATTTTTTATACTTACACATTTGAGCACAAGAATATATTCTAACTGTGTTACTTTTGATCTTACTCACCACTAGATGGCACTGCAATGCATTATTATTTTAACTCACCACTAGATGACGCTGCAGCAGGCCAAATTTTTGAGCATTCAAACGGTGGCTATGAAAATCAGTACACATAGCTATTTGAACAATGAGAATATTTTGGCGTTAACCATTTTGCTATAACACGCCACATGACGGTGCTGTAGCAAATCATTACTTTAATTAACCACTAGATGGCCCTGCAGTGTATCACTTCTTGACTGTGCGAATGATCGCTATGAAAATAGGTATACATAGATATTTGAACACGGGGAAGAGTTTGGCGCGATCCATTTTCCTATAACTTGACACTAGATGTCGCGTCAACACATGAACTTCAGGACTATTCAGCCGATCGTCATGAAAATTCGTATACATCGATATCTGAATGCGAAGAATATTTTCGCCGTATCCGTTTTGCTAAAACTCGCCACTAGATTGCGCTACGCCGCATCGCCTTCTGCACCGTAAAAACGATTGCCTTGAAATTCGGTATGCATGATTATTGAACACAATATAACGCGATATCCATTTTGCTATATCTCTTTATTACAATAAATAGTAATCACCACAAATCGTAATATCAAAAAGTCCATTCATTCCCGTGCGAAGAACGGGTACTTCAGCTAGTAGTATATAGTCTTGACCCGGATATATTGTATTGATTAATAATTTATCGTTCTACCAAAGACAACGCAAATTGCGATTACTTTTGCTTAAATTATTGTACTTAAGAAATATGAACCGAATACGACGTAAGTCAAAAGATCGAGTTGAATGTTTTTCATACAAAACTACTATTTTTCTGAATGAAAAAAAAATTCATATTTTGCTTATGCACTGAAAAACTTTCCAGTAAAATATGTATGCCTAAAATGTCGTACTGGAAAATAGCACCAACACAGATAATAAGTTGATACATTTTCTAATTAAAATAGTGTTTGTCACTTCTCTTTTTTAAAACATCGATATAATTTGACCAGTGTTCTACCAACATCGCTGTGATCAAAACATCGATGTTTCGCGTTTTAAGACCAATCCCGAGGTCGAACAAACTACTACTTCCGTCGCTGACGAACAGCGACAGTAGTTTCGTGATTTAGGCAATTCTTACAGATTCCAGCCATTAGGCTAATCCTTGAGCATTTTTAAACTAATCTTTCCCCTTTGAACTATGTGGTGTCTACTTCAGTTCTTTTGTTTTATTTATTTGGAATTTAGATTTTGGAGTTAGGTATCAAAATGCTCATCACTGACTTTTATAGCTATTCAGACTCCAATAACTGCCAATTAAGCAATTTCTGAGAGATTCTAGTGTGCTTGGAGCATCAAGTTTACTTCATGATGTATGCCCGTAGCACAATTTTCTACTTATGATTTTTCACTCAAAAATTTAAATTAAAATATGACTACCCTATTCAAAAATGCAACAAAAATGTGTCGACGCATATCATGTCCATAAATTATGCCCACAAAGTATGTCGACAAAAGATACCGGGGTAACGCAATAGTACTCAAGTGATGACAACTGAATTTTTTGTACAGGATTCAGAAAGGTGGCCCTGTTTGATCCGAGAAACAATACTTCTTGACAGCTTAAAATTAGCATATGCAATGGATTTTCTTTACCATGTGCTTACCAATATCAGTAATTGAATTACGACTGTATTTGCCAACTACATGACACCCGCGATAACCCCTTCAAACGTTAAATAGACATCAAATATAAATCCATTCGTCATCTGACCCTCATTTTGGTGAGTTAATACGAGTGTCAAGTACTTTGTGAATACGCCCGTTTGAGTCCAAATGCTCTGATTCTTGAGTCTGGGTTTGGAAGTGGAAATCCTTTCAGAAGAGTTATAGACAGAGTTAGATCGTTTTGAACAATTTTATTTTTATTACAGTTTTACTGTTAACAGATTTATTGTTGTTACAGGTTATGAAAACCCAGCAAATACACTACTGCCCACAAAATGATGGCAGGGTACCCGCCGTGCTGGCAAAGTGCCGTACGCCGGGAGCACAGTGCATTGCGGTCAGTTTAAAGTCACTGGAATACCAATGCCTGAAAAATGCATATGCGCCAGTACATTGCCAGTAATGGTTTAATGCCTGTCGCGCCCATGTGTCTAAAACATGCATGGCATAGTTAACGGCGTGGTACTGTTTAAAATGTACCGGGCCAGCACTTTTAAGAGGTAATGGGCCAGTAAATATTTCGTAGTGTTAGCATACAATTTCGTTATTTCATTTAAATAATCAAACTCTGATAGGCGTTCATATTATTATTATTAGGGAGCTGAGGGAACTGCAGCCTCCTCCCCCGCGAAATGGGACACTTTACTTAGCTTACAATTTGATACCCAGTCCCTCTCCGAAAAAAAATTCTTGCTACGCTACTGCTTTCCCTCATAATGTAAAAGCTGCAGTCGAGCTAGCCATGCTGTAAATTTGAAAGAAAAAGCTACACACTAAATTACAAAATCTGCGTTTTTTCTCGGCTTACTGATGTGCAGTTTTCAGTTCTAGGTTAGGAAGTTTATTTGGCTACTTGATATCGATCGACAGGTTCAACAGTTTTTTGTAGCTGCCCTGGGCGGTTGCCCAGTTTGCCACACCGAAGAACGTATACAGGGGGGGGGGTCCAGGGAGTCCAACCCCCCCCATCCGAAATTTCGTTTTTTGTTAGCAAAATAATAATAATGAAGAATGAAGTCTTTGTGTGAAAATTTTTGCCTTTTTTACCGTTTGGACTCTTTCAAAATTTTTGGACATTCCCCGAAAATTTTTTTTGGGGGGAAGGGACGTCTCTGGCCACCAGCTGAGGAAAGCTACAGGGCTCCTGCACTTATTTTCTTAGAAATAATGGGACAGTATTTTCATGTAATAGTCAAAATTAGAAACTACGCAGATATTTTGTTCAGACTCATTTATTTAAAAACGCTATTTAGATTGTTCTTCAATTATTCCCCGCATTTACTGCTTTTCTTACGAAACTTCTAGCAGGTGCAAAAGAAAAAAAATAAATAACTAAAAAAAGAGACAGACATATATATCAGACGTCTTTCCCAGCTTAAAACTGCTAGTCTCAGATTTGGCGATATTAGGTTGCAATATTCGAATTGTTTTCGCAGATCTGGCTATATTTATTGAGATTATTTGTTAGTCGTTTTCAGCGAAGGTATTCGAACCTCCAAAACAAAGGGAGTTTAAACCACTATTGAACCCAAGGGCGGACCCAGAAACTTTTTTCGGAGGGGGCGCAAATCGTAAATACTCATTTTATCTAGTGTAAAGAACACTCAATATTGGTGAAAGCCCCATTTATCTAGTGTAAATATACTTTTCTCGGAGGGGGCGCGCGCCCCCTGCGCACTCCCCCTGGATCCGCCTTTGATTGAACCCATGCTTAACCTATTAAAAAAACTAAAAATGCATTATACTCAAAATACAGTTAAATACTTATATAAGTTACTACTTATATAAGTTACTAGTTAATACTTATATATTGTTTAAAGAACAAATAAAAATACAGCCAATCTTAAGTAATTAAAAGTTAAAAGGACACAAGAAAAATTTCGAAATATCTAAAAATTTCGAAAAATATATATTTCCACAGAAAATTGATACATTAAAAAAAATTCTAGGAATCGACCATAAATTCGAATTTTTCAAGTTTTATTTAGAGCAGTACGCATAGGGATGGATGCGAGAGGAGACAGAGATTTACACCTTTTTTGCAAGATGAGACAGACATTTTTAACATTACGATACGGGGATCTTGTTAGATGAGAAAAGCATTTTTAACATTATGATATAGGGATTTTACGTGACGAGACAAATTTTTTAGGCTGTTTTGCGAGAGGCCTATTTTTCGTCTAGCGTTCACCCCCTAATACGCACGTTTCAGGAGTACAAAGGTTCCACCCTTCTTCGTAGGGGCATAGTGAATGAGGCAGGGACGTGCTTAGGGTTTTAGGGGGCCCTGGGCAAAACATATTTAGCGGCCCGAGATAAAAAACAATTAAGGGCCTTTTACTTTTCTTTACTTACTAAATTATTGTGGATCTTGTCATGTCTCCCCCCCTCCACCAGCACAAATCGCTACTGCTACTGTAATTAAGTAAATTACATTAACTAATTAAGATTTTAATACAATAAGTATCCATAATGTAAAAGCTGCATCTAGCTACTTAACATGTTGTAAATTTGAAAAAAGATAAGCTATATAGGAAATTACATATTCTGCACATTTAAAAGCACTAATTTTATCGAAATTTAAAAGCTTCAATCCCTCCTCCCCCGGCCCCATAAACGAAAAATTTGGGTTTTCGTCAACAAAATAACGTTAATGAAAGTTTGATCACCTGATATCCACGAATTCAACAGTTAGAGGTTCTGGGCGATGGCCAAGTTTGCCACCCCCTAAGCACGGCTCTGGAAGGAGGGTGGACTTTTCGTACCACCCGAAACGTACATATTGTTTATTCGATTTTATTAAATTGCCTTTATAATAATGTATTATTTGCGTTAAGCATTTAACTATTTATTTCCGCGTTTAACCTGTTCGCTCTCATTATTGAAAAGATGCACCGGGAAATACTATCCTTCTTCGTCATGTTGCTTCTCAGTATGGGATTTTAAATGCCCCTTCCCCTCCGACTGCGCTAGCTGAGTCGCTGGGCCTCAGCAAAGCATTCAAAACCATATGCTAAATTTAGTTTTCAGCGCCCCTTCTGTTTTCCTGAATGGAAAACAATGGTAATTCGAAAATATTGTGCCCCTTGTATATGCTATGAACGGGGGCATATGCCCCTCTAGCACCCAACCCCTTAAAACTTTTCACTATTCGAATATTCACTCTTTTGTTTGAATATATTTGATAAGTTTTATAAGCTACTTTCGTGCTAAATGGATAGTATGTAGTTAAATTCAAATTCAAAAAAGGAACATTTTACACTTTCCACAGCATTTGAGAAAAACGAAGATCCCAACTTCACATCAAAAGCAAAACAATTTTAATATAAATATGTGTATGGTTATTACTGGTAATTACAAGCTGAATAATTACAAGATTTTATATATATATATATATATATATATTATGCACACTAAAGAAATGTTTATGATACGCCGGCGCCCACAGAAGGGTTATAGGTGGCTTCATTGAGATGTTATGAAAAGTTGGCGTGTTTCATGAAAACGGAAGTGGCGATTTTTGAGTTTATAAGTTCTGGCAACCCACATTCAATTGAGCGCGCTTCCCATTCTATTGCGTTAAACAACGGCCAATTTTATTTGTTATTTGATGAATTACGCATGAAGTACTTTTTTAGGATACAAAATTTTGCAGATTCCTCATTCTTATATATAGCTTTCGAAAAAGTTAAATTGGTATTTTTAAACAGTTTCACAAAGCTAGTAAACTTTCAACATTTAGAACAGTTACTTATATAAAACAACGCTGTTTCAATGCTGAAATCTTTTTTAGCTCATAAATTTGATGGCCTTACCGTGATAACTTGGATACAATAATACTCGGATACAATATACTTGGATATAATACCTTGGAGAACTATCGATTAACATAACAGGGAAATCTTAAGTTTTACTGTTTTTAAAGTACATACTCTCACAGCATATTTTAGTGTATAAAACTATTTTCCTCCTTAAAATTTGAGTCATGTAGTATACAGCAGGTAGATAAAGGAATTTCTTTTTAAAATAGGTAACAAAAAATCTTTTGATCTAAATAAAATATTACCCTAATGTTATGTGTAACCATATAGCAACTTTATTTATTATTACTTCCTGTAAGATTATGATTTATATATTAAGGAGTATGTCATTTTATCTCTCACCCCCGTTACTAAAAATTGTCCCAAAAATGTGTCCCAAAAAATGCGACATAATTTTACATATATTTAAATACTATTAGTTCACAACAGCTTTAATCTATTGCTACAGTATTTCGTAAGCTGTAGAATATGCATCACATGTATTTTTCTATAAATAGGTTACACTCCTAAAAATTTCAACATTGGGTTACCAGGCGAAATACACGAAAGATGAGATATAAACTGACATAGGCAATTAATATCGTTTTAATATGGCAGTAATGAAACCAAAAAATTAGGGGGGGGGGGTTCATGGAGGGTCTCCCCCTGACGAGGCTCGAACAGCCGAGTTTTATATATATCTAATATATAAAATTCTCCTGTCACAGTGTTAGTCACCTAACTCCTCCGAAACCAATCGACCAATTTTAATGAAATTTTCTATGTATATTTGTTAGGTCATAGAATAGGTTTTTAACTATGTCTCATACCCCTAAGTCATAAGGGCGGTCCACCCCAAAATGTTTAGCCCCCGAGTGCTATTCATTTCAATCAGGATTTCTGAGTAGACATTAGCGTGTCGAATGACTTTTCAAATGTGTTTGCCAGATAATATGGAGAGGGGGCGGGGGAAGTTAATAAAATGTTGAAAGTCGCACAAGGTTTGCAATTTTTGATAATGGATCGCTAAATGTGAGGCCAAAACGCGACAATTTATTATAAATATATTTTGCGTATAGTTAGAAAACGCCTGGCGTATATTGTAAAAGAGTTTTATTAGGTGATTTTAATATAGATTTCTATTCCGAAGAAATGCTCTGTAGAACAAGAAAGGAAAACACGAGTACACTCGTGGATTATGATGCCCATTCCAAACAGCATTTAAAATGTCTTTGCGGTATAGTTGGAATATGCCTACAGGAAGAATATGCCTGCAGAAGATTGTAAAACAGTTTCAGTAGGCGATTTCAAGATAGATTTCGATTCCAAAGATGTGTTTTATGGTACAAGAAAGAGTTGACTCCTATTTTAACGCCCCCACTCTCGCCAACCTAAAAAATCCCCGTACTTTGGAGAGCTTTGCAGTCATGGGTCTCTGGGAGGTATGCACAAGTTTCAACGGTACTTACGTATTATCCCGGCGGTCCGCCAAGACAAGCAATTTTTCACCAAGATAAATGCCGGGCACGTGAAATTCTTGATGGTTTGGAATACGATTGGCAATGTATTTAAAATCTATGAAAAAGTAGTTTGGCGGAAGTGACCGCTGGGATAATACGTAAGTACCGTTTCAACGCACCCAAAAGAACTAGGTGATAACTAAAGTAAACAAACTAGCGATAAACGCGCCAGTTAAGGAATTTGAAGACACTTAATTATTAAAACTTCATTAATTGGTAATCCAAAATAAATAAAAATGTAACGGCATGCTGTACTTACATGTTGTTCCAAATCGCCATTTTGATTCTAAATTACGATTTCTACATAAATGAAAAAAATCGTCATGGTAACTGCATATGTTTAATCATCGCCTCCTTGGCGAGAGTCGAGGCGTTAAAGTAGGAAACAATATATAAAACGGTGAAGTATAGTTGTGATATACTTGGCGAAGATTGTAAAATAGTTTTAGTAGGCTATTTTACGATAGATTTCGATTCCAAAGATGGGTTTTATGAAATAAGAAAGAAAAATACAGCACAGTCATGAATAATGATAACACTTTCCAACTTAATGGAATAAGGACGAAAAATAGGGACGACGCATAAATTATGATACGATTTTAATATATAGCACTATAGTACGTATTTAAAATCTGAAAGTGTTTCAGATTTTCATCCTTTTTTTTTGGGGGGGGGGCAAAATTTTTTATGGAATGACTATCAATAAGTCTCAAGGCCAAACTATGTCTGTTTGGGTATTAGATTTGAGCACACCATGTTTTTCACACGGACAGTTATACGTGGCATGCTCTCGAGTGGGCAAACCATACAGTGGGCATACAGTTTGTTTGTGTTATCTAAAGATGGGATAGCAAAAAATATTGTACACTCTATTGCGTTAAGGGATTGATATTATTTTTTAGTAAAATTATTGTAATTAGCGAATATATAAATTTAAAGAATAAATTACGATGAATTAAAAACATAAATGTTTGGTATTGTGTTATTTTTATATTCCAGCATCGTTCACAGCGCTCCATGCCTCTTCCACTCATATACCACATCCTCACAAACTTACAATAAGTTAGTCATTTCTTTCTACTAAAATAATCCTAGGAATAATTTATATGGCAAAACAACGTTTGCCGGGTCAGCTAGTTTATATATACATATATATATATATATATAAACCGTAAAATATTAAAACTCATTTATAAATCTCTTTAAATATGAGATATTGAAATTAAACTGTTTATAAATGATTTTATGTAGGTTTTGACATGTGTTATATCCTCTCTCATAAAAAAAAAATATGTTTTGAAAATGAAAATTTGTAATAAAATTGCAGTTTGTGAAAACTGCACACAATTCACTAATGTTGGGCGAACATAATTTGCAAATGATGTACTAATGGATTTTGCTGTTGTTTTTAATTTTTCATGTATCCAGTTTTTTATCTTAAAATGTTACCCTTAAGCAATGTCTTTTTTTTTTGGAATGGGTTGATGAATAAGCCCCCCTACCCCGGATCCGCCACTGGCTCATATTTTAGTTATGGCAGCGTTACTGTAAATAGGCACTAATCCGGTACCGTGCCATTATATTGTAGTCACTGTTAAGGCACCAGGCCAGTGCCTTTATTTTTAATAATAGCCGGCACCCGGCCGTTTCATTTTGGGAATTATAAACTTAATGGGCCAGTGCCTTTATTGTGAGTAACGGCCGGCACATGCAGTATGCCAGTAGAGTGCCGCTGCCTTCCCGGGCTTCTGGCAAGGTACTTCTCGGGCGACCACTTTTGGTACGATTCGGTTACTTTTTGCATTGCCGGGCCGGCGCTGTACGTGATGGCAGAAAGGCACTGGCAAGGTACTCCGCCAGCAGGTGTATGTTTGCTGGGTATGAGGAGGAAGTTTTCAATTACAAGGTTGCCGAAAAGCATATTCCTTTGTGTTAACTGTTAAATTGATACAAAAATCAGGAATAAGCGATGAAAGAAGAAAAAACGTGATTTAACCCGGACAGTCAGCGTGCGCCAACATTCCAGAATTCTTACCTTCGAGAATACTCAGTTAACGCTAAGCATAAATAACTAATACCGGTACTTGGAGTAAAGCAGGCATACTTTCGGCCCTTCTTCTCGTGAATTAATAAAATATTGCCGCATACGACGCTAGCATTAAATGTGAACGCAATACCTTACTGAACATAAAACTTAAAGAAAGCCATCAACGTTCACCGTTGATGGAACTTACGTGATTACTTCATAATACCGAGTGGTGGTACTTCCCGATATTGAAAATTAAATTTCTATACTAAAATTTATCCTTTAATCTTTCCGGTTTTGTAAAAAATGCATTTTTAACGTAGGAGTTAATACCATTCTCCATAACGATTCTATGAAAGCCGAAAAAAAAAATTGTAATCCCTCCTTTTGAAAAATAATTGAATTAACCTGTGTAAACTTAGTCAACATCCGGGATTTCTTTTATGGAAATCACAATTGGGACGACATAGTAGAAAAATTGAATAAGATATATTAACTCTAACAAAAAACAATCGTAAAATGAAAGTAAACTCTCAATTTGTGCTAAGGCTAGTATATTAATTATATTTCTGCCGGTGTCTTACAACTAATTAAATGGCAAGGCTGTTCCTTCCAAAGGGTGAGTACTTGCTCATCAAGAGTCAAGACCTCCTAGACATAAAGCCTTACAACTGCTACGTCAGCAAGCTTTGACGTCATCATTTGGCCTACATTTAAAAGTTTGATTGTGACAAAATAAAGCTATTAAACATTTCTGGTGAATTTACCCATGATTGCAATATTTTGATAATTTGAGATAAAAAATATAATTTTACGACAAATGGCAGTTTTTAACCATAACTAATTAGATAATGTGATAAGGAAATAGATAATACTGAATAATTTTGTATGAGAAAGATATTTTAATTTTAATGTTTAATATAAGATATTTTCTAATATTTGTGGTACTTACCAGAAATTTTTAATAGTTTTATTTTATGAAAATAAAACTTTCAAATGTAGGCCAAATGATGACGTAAAAGGTTGGTGACGTACTAGTTGTAACGCTTTCTATTTGTAGGAGGCATTGCAAGAGTTCGCTACTAATAAGCTCTGAAAGACTGACCGTATATTATGGAGAACGCGATGGTCCGTCAGCGTTATCCCCTGTACAGAAACAGAAGAGTTAACACCCAAGCCCAAGCCAACACCCTCTAGATACAGATAGCCTTACAACTGAATTCCAGCTAAGGCGTCATCCCTCGATCTTAGAGCACGTCATCACAGTTTAGTTTCACAAAGCTTATCTATTTTAAATTTGTGGTGAATTTTTGCACTCATAAAATTTTTTAATGGTTTAAGATAAAAAAAAATAATTTTACGACATATGACAATTTTTGACCATCACTAATTGTATAATATAATACCGAAGTAGATCACAATGAATTCTTTTGTATGAGAAAGGTATTTTATTTTTTAACACTTTTAAGATATTTTCTAATATTTGTAGCACACACCAGAAATTTTAAATAGTATTACTTTTTGAAGATACAACTGTGATTATGTTACTCTAGATGTGGTGATGGCATAGAAGCTGCAATTAGGACTTCTACATGTAGATGTTGGCTTAGCCGACATGGATCCGGAGCATAAGATGTTAGTGAGTGGTTCTTTAGCCAATACACCACCTGGGCGGCATTAAACAGTAAATATTGTATTATGTAGTTTCCCTTATCCCTGACCACGTTATTTTCTAACAATTCCTCCTTGATAAAACTTTTATCACCATTACTACAACAAGATAAAAAAGTTAAGCACGAAACGCGCAACACCATTTACACCGATCCGCTTGAAATTTTTCACAATTATGTATAAAAATATCGAAAACATTCTGCGCTACATTAAAAATCTGAAAATGCAACCAATCCCTGATTTGTAAGCGATTTTCCGATATTATAAGCTCCATTTTATTTCCGAGAGTAAAAAAAAGAAGTTTATTATTTGCGTGACAAAATTACGAGCCGCAGGATACAGTTACGTCATACTGAAGTCAGATTTTTAAGGGAAAATTGCGATTCCAATTCCTTTAAAATAGCTTTTTTCCAGATTACTCAGTTTATTTTTTTCCCTCTGCATGACAATTCATATAAGAGGGGCTGCTCCCACAAAACGAAACCGTTTGAATGAGAAAAGTTGCAAGAAAAGCACGAAATTCGATTTCTGTATACAATAAATATTGAATGTTAAATATACGAAGATTATATACATATATTGAGTGTAGACGTATTTTTGTCATATGATTTTTCTAGCGCCCGTTGTAATTGCCTCCACAGCCAGCTTTATCTTCTAGTGTTATTATATTCTGCGATAGTTTAAAGCAAAAGAAATAGATTTCTTTTAAAACTATTGACAAAATGAGTGAAACCCCCTCAGGTACAGCAGGATTTTTTTTCGCACATATTTCTATAATACTTTCCAATAATCTAAGAAAACCATTTCTGCACTTTTTAATTATTTTATGCGAACGCGTGATTGGTTGTTTTGTAGGAATGTGGCATTTATGCGAGACGTTTTTCACGAGATTAATAAACTGTTTTTTCTATAGTTGAATTATAAAGGGTTCCGTAAAGACAGGCCAAATTGCCAACCTTTTAGTCACACACCTCTGCACTTGAAAAGCTATGTATGTTAGGAAAAGTGACAAAGTCCCAGATAGCCGTACTAAAATGATTGAAATTTTGAAAACTGTATATCTTAACAGTCACGGTTTACGTAGCAGTGCCGCTGGCAGAGTTTAAATAAATTACTCATAAAAAAAGATTCACGCTTTTCTTAACGGAACGTTATTCCAACAATTATCAAATGAATAATCTTAAAAGCAATACTTTGGATTTGTAAGCACAAATTGCTTAAAAAGCTATAACTTCGTTCACTGGTTAGGTGCTACATATATAGTTATAATGTATGCGCAATTATATAATAATATATTACAGTTATAATACCAATGAGCAAAAAATAGGATTCTGCAAATTTGGCGATTTTTACCTACCTTAAATTTCGGGGAAGTATACAACTCCAAAGCCCAAATCTTAATTTTGAATGCTTTATGAGAAAATCTTCCATTGTTATCCGTGTACCTATGATTTACACTGAAACGAAGCTCTTAGTAGCGTATTTCTGAAGACTTGGAAAATGCAGATGATTTGCGCTCATGGCATTATTGTAGTGATGTGATAAGGTTGTCTGGACACGGAATTTAAACCTACACTCTAGAGCGCAGCCCAACAAAAAATGTCGTTACTGAAAAAACACTCAAAGTACTAGTGTTAAACGTTGAAATTGCTACCAGCGACAGTTACATTAAAATATTTTGCTAGTTTCTAAGCCAAGTTATTGTTTAGAAAAAGTGGTTAATTATATTCCGTAAAAGTTGGCAGCAATGGGTGTGGGTTGTTGTTGTTGCGGAACATGTATTCGGATTTGTGTGCTTGTACACGAGGAGCCGCGTATAAATCCATGTCAAAGAAAGGACAAACACAAAGGGCGGGGGGCAAATGCTTTGGGGAGGACTTTTATGGGTATCTAGCGCGTATTTACGTTACATATGCAGAAAACCGCCCAAAACTCCAGACCGCTATACCCACGGCTCCGCGAGAGGACAGAACCTGTTCCTCCACTTGAGCCATCTCCCAATGTCAGCGGCTTTAACCACAGTGCTACACATTGGTGGGGTGTGGGTAATGATCACGCTGTTAGTTTGGAAAGCTCCATTTCCATGGAAACAAGCAGTAGTTATTTGAATTACAAATAAATTGTGAAGGTTTTCATTGTACTATAAAGATGTCATTTTTTATGGCACTGTACGTGGGAAACAAACTTCGACGATTACAAAAGAAGGTGTTGTCAGTGACGATTCTTTACCAATGTTTGTTAGATCCATGGACTACTATGATTTTGAAGTTCCAACATCCAATCCAAGAGACCCAGTGTACCATGCACTACAAATGCAACCGTTGCTAATCCTAACCGACAGAAATTTCTAGAACTACTGCATAGAACCTACGTATCTTGCAATGCTACTTAAGTGCATTTTTAATTTCGAACTTTCTCTTTGAGTTATGTGATGGCTTGTTTTGTGTAAGATGAATTTTTTATTGATTTTAAATTCGTTATTGGTGATTTGTATTGCTATTGTGCATCCAGTAACGGTCAATTGAACGAATTGCCTTGAAGAGTTTTTCGCGTGGATCATCAAGTTTATGCAAAGATACATCAGTTTGTACCTGTGATTTGTGACAGAATTTTAAGTCAATTTTCGTGACTTACGAATTGATTATTTAGGTTTACATGTTTTATTATTTAAACTCATTTAAATGTTGTATTTAAAAAATGAACTTTTTTTTTGTCATCACAGCTGTATATTCATTAAAATCAATCCATGTAAATATTAAAGTTTTGCTTCGAATTTTTAAGGTGACTCTTCTAAGGATGAAAGAAGTCTAAAATTCGTATACTACACATTAAATAATTAAAATTTTCATTTTTTTAATATAGCCGCAAACTCTTCCAATTTTATGACAAGATTTTTCACCTCAAATTTTAACAGTTCTGTTTTACATCTCACATTTTGGACTACTTTTACGACTGCTTGATTGAGAAAAAATAATTCCTGAGTGTACTGCATTTGTCTTCCTTGTTCCGTAAAATATTTCTTAGGAATTGGGCTCTACGATTCAATCGCTGCTAAAGCTAATTTACAATCCCGTCAGGCATATTGTAACTACACTTTACCTTTATTTACATCACTATTTACAGACGCTAATTGGAATCCAATTGACCGTAGCAGTAAGCCATTAAACTGCGGTTTAGCAATTTTTCTCCAAATGTAGAAGAAACAGCAGAGAGTGGCTCAGTCTTGGGAACTGGCATATCTCTCAACCCTCGAAAAGTTATTAACAGTTTTAAGTAGACAAATATCCCTGTTTGAAATTAATACCACACAAAGATAAATACGCCATTTAGAAGTTTCTTTGAAAAAATACACATACACACACGTGTGTGTCTGTGTGTGCGTGCGTGTGTGTGAGTGCAATGCCTGTATTATTATCTCAATCGAAAGCCTGCTCTCCACAATTTTGCCTGTATCACCTATTTTAGTTGTTAGTTTAAGGCAGAGGTAGACATTAAGTGGCCACCAAAGACATTTTGGGGTGTCCGTCTTACTAAGATCTATCTATGTTAACAGGATTATACTCTTAAGGAGGTCCATTGAACAGAGAAGTATTATTATGAAATAATAAAACTTAACTCGGAATTTGAGAGACGTTTTAAGAATTTACTAGACTAGAACAGATTGTTGCATTCAAGTATAAACCATTTGGCAATGTTGAAGTATAAGGAATAACTGAAAATATAAATTGCATACCGTGTTCACTCGCTATTGTTGCCCTTGCATAATAGTTACACCCCCGTCTTGAAACAGAAAAAATCGTCAAAATATTTTTCCCACGTAAAAGTCGCAATCACGTTTTTGACTTTCATTTACATCTATAAAAATATTACTATAAAAAATGCCTCTTATGGGGAACAATTGAAGAAAAAATTATTTAATATACGGCACATAAACAGCAAGCATTTGGTAAGTTCTTTATTTTATGATAATACCAGTTATATTTTAGCATTAGAGTGTGCAAAATTATGCTGTAGATTTCCCAACGTTATAGTCGCACCTAAACTTTTACTATGAAAAATTGGCAAAAAATTCTACTATTCAGCGAGTAAATACTGTATTCCCATTATTTAAAAAAAAACGAAGATTTTCTCCTTCACAGTGACAAAAATTTAAAAGCACGTACACTCTAAAAAAATTGTGCACCCTTTACCCGCACAATAATTTTGTGCTATCCGTGAGCGCACATACTCTTTGCACGATCATTGCGCAATAGTTTGACGAACATTGACGTCATTACTAAAGTCTTGACGTCAGAGATACACTGAATTTCTGGTTTTTAAAAAATAATTATGAATTGATGGATATATCTTAAATTAAAAATAAGTTTCTTAACTATACATAAATTTAATTTAGTTAAGTACTTCTTGGGAGCCATTCGTTAAAAACTAAATTCATACAATTTCTATTGGCAGGTAAGCTGCGGAGCTCCAACACGTGCAGCACCGCATTTCTGTACTTCCTTACCGAGCAACGAGGCAATTCAAAACGTGTGTTAACGGGTTTTGTATTTTATCTATCAAATTAAAGGTATATCTTTGATTTATCATTATTATTTTTTAAGTAAAAAGTTAGAATGTTTATGGCAGCATTTGTAACAAGACCATCGAATTATTTAATTTGATTTCTATTAAAAAACATTTTCGCGATCATCAGTTTACATCTGGCTTAATATTCCCGATTAAATGTTGTCACGATGGGCGCAAAAGTGCATGAAGCAATATATTTAATCTGATGAAACGTATTGAAAAATATCGCTTATCAGCGATGGAAAAAGTAACTTTTGTTCCTAGTTTGTTGTCTGAAGTAGTTGAAAATGCTGAGGATGATAATGTGTATGATGAGGTTCAGCCAGTGGAGGTAGAGTGCACGTACTCACCACAAAATGAGCAAGATGTTCATTCAAAGGAAGGTCTTAGACATGAAATTTTATCCGTTGTTTCTGAATTGAGAAGCAATGGCAGTCTTCCACATAACATTGTATCTCTCGTTGAAAATGCTTATAACTCTGTAACACGGCTAGTCACTTCTTTTTGTGTTAAAAAATTCGAGGAGTATAATAAAAACAGAGCTGCCAACTCTCCCGTTTTCTTTCGGGAGATTTCCCACCACAATTTTTAAAGAGTTTTATTTTGGACTAGCTGAAGTACCCGTTCTTCGCACGGGAATGAATGAACTTTTTGATATTACGATTTGCGGTGATTACTATTCATTGTAATAAACAGATATAGCAAAGTGGATATCGCGTTATATTGTGTCCAATAATCATGCATACCGAATTGCAAGGCAATCGTTTGTACGGTGCAGAAGGCCATGCGGCGTAGCGCAATCTAGTGGCGAGTTTTAGCAAAACGGGTACGGCGAAAATATTTTTCGCATTCAGATATCGATGTATACGAATTTTCATGACTATTGGCTGGACAGTCCTGAAGTTCATGTGTTGACGCGACATCTAGTGGCAAGTTATAGGAAAATGGATAGCGCCAAACTCTTCCCCGTGTTCAAATATCTATGTATACCTATTTTCATAGCGATCATTTGCACAGTCAAGAAGTGATACACCGCAGGGCCATCTAGTGGTTCAATAAAGTAATGATTTGCTACAGCGCCGTCTAGTGGCGAGTTATAGCAAAATGGATAAATTCAAAATATTCTCATTGTTCAAATAGCTATGTATACTGATTTTCATAGCGACCGTTTGAATGGTCAAGAATTTGGCATGCTGCAGCGTCATCTAGTGGCGAGTTAAAATAATAATACATTGCAGTGTCATCTAGTGGTGAGTACCATCAAAAGGAACGCAGTTAGAATATATTCTTCGTGCTCAAATGTGTAAGTATAAAAAATTTTATGCCGATCGGTCGAACGGTATAGAAGTTGATGCTTTTCAGCGCCATTTAGCAGCAAGTTACAGCAAAATGGATAGTGAAAAATATTCTCCGTGTTCTAATATTTTCGTGTACCAAATTTCATGGAAATCGGTTGGACGATATTCGCATAGCAAACGGCTAAACGGAATAGAATTCGAAGTTCTGCTGCGCCACTTGGTGGCAAGTTAGAGGAAAACGGATAGCATAAAAAGCTTCTCCATGATAAAAGACTTAGGTGAACCAAATTTCATGGTGCAACGGTGCTCAACGGTGCTGGAGTTTTTCAACCTCATACACTCATACCAACATTCATTTTTATCTATAACCAGTGTCATTATATATCCCAGTCTCAAATAAAATTCAGTTTCAAATCTAAGCCTCGCCAAAGTGCCAACATACGCCATTTTGCAAGCGTTTTTTCAGGAAATCATTCGAAGCATTGACTTAGCAGCAATAATATATGGGAAATGGTTCGACCGCAAAAAAGTAAAGCAAGCCTTTATTTGAAAAGTTGAATCCCTTAATACAGCCGAATTTTTTAAAATTATCAACTATAACGTGTTTTATTCATCATTACTCCGATGTACTAAATGAGAAGATTTCAATTTTCTGAAATTTGGCGGAATTCCCCCAACTTAAATCAATGTACTCATTTAGCGAGAATTCTCGAGATAGATCAATTGAAATCCCTTAATAACTGCTTTATTTCTTCACGGATCATTAAAATTTAACGCTGTATTCTAATAAAACCTTTGCACTTGTTTTCAGAAATCTATTTCCTTAAGCTCTCAATAAATTGCGCGAAGCCGAAATCTGTGCAAACCGCTAGAACTCACTTTCACAAAATCGGCATTTGAGCCATTTTATTTTTTCGCCAAACTAAAGTAATTTACGTATTAGCCTCGGAAATCTTCCATTCTTATTGTTTTGCGTGTAAAGCATTACATTCCTGCTCTGATTTCCCATGCACACGATATTATAATTTAAAAAAAAATAACCTTACGAATATAAACTAACAAAAAAATCATTATTATTCTTTTATTTTTACTTTGAAAATTTAAAACATTTTATTCGGCAAAATCGCCACACATGGCAACCACGATCCTTATTTCACACTTTTTTCACTACAGGGGTTACAATTACGGAAAGATTTTTGCGTGAAGACCATAAAAAATCTCTTAAATTCCGGGAACGGGTGGACTTTCAAAGTTTTAAAGTGGACTAAGATTGATTCTATATTATTTTACATATCTGTGCTAAATTTCAGGCCGATAGGTCCATTTTTGTGGATTTGTATACGAACGACATTTTATTCGGCAAAATCACCACACATGGCAACCATGATCCTTATTTCACACTTTTTTCACTACAGGGGTTACAATTACGGAAAGATTTTTGCGTGAAGAGCATAAAAAATCTCTTAAATTCCGGGAACGGGTGGACTTTCAAAGTTTTAAAGTGGACTATGAGTTATTCTATATTATTTTACATATCTGTACTAAATTTCAGGCCGATAGATCCATTTTTGTGGATTTGTATACGAATCAAATCAACAAACAAACAAACAAACAAACAAACAAACAGAATTTCATTTTTATTTATAAGATTAGATGCCTTGATCAGGAATGGGTTTCTCTTGGTTGGAGGACGTCCATTACACAGCGGGCGTTTGCCACTGCCGCAGCAAGCGGTTGGTTGGGGCGAAATATATTTGGTGCTAATTGAAAATTAGTAGTGGAAAATCTCCCGAAAAAAGCGGGAGAATTCGTAGCTCTGACAAAAGTGCGCATTGAATTGTCCATCCCGGATACACAGCTGAGTACACGGTTATGAGTAGCCTTACCACACATTCATTATGTAGATTAAGTGCACAATCAATTGTGCATCCTGAATGCAAAGAGTGCAAAATTATGTGCAGGAACTGAGAGTGCACATACAGTGTGCTTCCCCAGTACACACATCTGTACACTATAAGCACATAATCTTTTTAGTGAGTAGTTCAGAACCTACGAATAACTTCTCAAATTTATTGGACGAAGTAAAGTATCCTAATTTAGAAAAGTTGCACTTCATTTAACATCGTTATTCGGCTCTACTAATTGAACAACAAATCAACTGAACCGACAAATATCAGGAACATTTTTAAAATTTGAATAAATTTTGAAACTTTTCAAAAAGACGGATCTCTTTAAGGCGGTTTAGAGATAACTTATATGTTGGCTAGTCACCGTGAACAAATATCATAATTATTCAACCTTTATGATAATTTGCTTTCTTAGATATAATAAAAATTTTGTAAAATTTTCTGGTGGTATAATAGAATATCTTCAGTGAATCAAAATAAATTTAGTTAAAGGCGATGAAGGACTTTTTGCCGTTAAAAGCTCATTTTACATTTAAATAAAAACATAAATTTTGAAAATAAAATATTTCTTCTATTGACGGTTTCAGTCAGTACTTAGTTACTCTCCAACTTGCAATTCGAAGAATGCACAGAAGTTAAAATTCTATTTTCTACGCTTTTGGCAATATGCTTTTTCCCTTCTTTTCAAGGGAATGACAAAAATTGAATGTTTTCTTGATCTGGATTACGTACTAATCTGGCAGCAATGTGTTGTTCGGAAAAAAAGTTTTTTTAGAAATGCAGCTTCTTGATCCTCTTATGTCTTTGTAGAGAGCCTCACGCCTACCACCATAATGAAATTTTAATTTACATTTCTGTGTTTGAATTTTCTGGTTGCTTCTCGGGTTTTGAAAAGTATATCATAATTAATGAGTGTCACAATTATTCCGTTAAATATTTCTTAGGAATTAAAATCTACAAAATTAGGAATTGAAGTCGCCTGATGGTTTTAAAAAGTGTATCATAAATGTTTTCGAAACATCGATGTCGCATCACTGCTTTAAGAGCCATTTGCGGAGTAAATGACAGAATAAAACGTTCTACAGAACTGACTCCAACTGTAAAATTACTAAAATGAAAACATAAATCTAGCATCTGTTCATTATCGTTACAGGTGAGTTATTACTGTACGGTTATTAACAACCCAAGCGTAGCCAGAGTAAATATAAGAATGTGTGCTCCCATTCACTAAATCTTCTGGACAGATATATTTTAGATTAAATGGTCAGATATGAATTCACGCTTTTCTTAAACGGAACGTTATTCCAACAATCTTTTATCGAGCCGATTAAAGTTAAATACTTAATACACTATTTAAAGATTAAGTTTAATCCGTGATCCGTAATATGAAAACTAATACAACACGGAAATTACATTTAAAAATATTAACTAACTAATCAGGATTAATTTTGACAAGTTGAAGCGCCAACTAAAGTAGAAAGACGAACGGGAACGGGCGACTCTACTACGTCACAGATTGCTGAAGGGGAAAAGTGAAACAATAGAACTGGCAGGGAAACTCTCAGTGCCATCTGCAAATAGTCCTGCAACAGTTTTCGATGGACCTTGGTAGGACGTGCGGAATGGATGACAGACCGAGAACTTCTTATGGGAGGTCGTATGGGTCATCTCCCAACGTTTGAATGCGATGAATAAATCAGACGTTGGGAGGTGAGTTCCAGCGGACGTTCTACGAAAGTTACAGAAAAACAGCCTACTACAAGCCGATAAAATAGATAGTCGGCCGACTTTTTTACCGAGCTCTCTTGCTGCCTGGTTTACATCACTGAACAAATGAAATCGGTACGTGAATATTATTTCTAACACTCTCCGCTGTTATAAATTTATATATCCGGTTTCTTGGAGCAGACCAGTGGCCGAATGTATAAGACAGGAACCCTGGCAGAAAACTGGATTCTAGCCCATCGTCATGCTGTCAATCTAACAGTCTTGCGTTTTAGGCGGTTTTCTCCAGATGTAACATGAATAAACGTTATATCAATATAAGTTCTCTGCGAAAGGCATCGGCGCTTTTTATATTGATAGTCCTCCTGAAGTACTTTCTATAACACCAAGGAAATACAAGTTCTTGGCCTCTCTCACACTGGCATATTAACTTCATTTGTCAAATCACACTCTTATCAGATCGATGATCTAGTGATGGGCGTGAATGCATGAAACTGTTCGAATTAATTGACTATTAAATCCATTCGAATCAATCGGTTTCGAAAAATCCATTAGAACGTTCAGCACATAGCATTAGTGAAACGATTAATCGCGACTACAATTCGAATTCTGCTAAAACAAAGTAAACAATCACGAATACAATTCAAATAGTGAAACCATTAATTGCAAATACTATTCGAACAGTGAAATCTCGAATTCTGTTTGATTAATCGATCATTGATACAACTCGAAATCGATTAATCGATTTTAAAAATTTGAAAAGCACGTCACTGTGAACAAGAATATCTCGTCGACGATCTAATTGCCGTTGCATATTGTTCTCAAGAGGATTGAGATCGTTGTCGTGCATGATCATTATATAATCACCAAAATCCATTTTTAAGTTCTGTTGAACGGAATCTACTTTCTTCTTTCTCATATATTATTGATCACATATTTCTTTCATTATCAATGAAAAAGAATTTGAATGGTTAATAAACACGGATTAATAAATTAAGATGAAATTTTTTCTCTTCCGTAGCTGGATATTCTTTCTTTCCACAACACCTTAAACGACTTCAGCTTTTGTAATGGGAGCCGTATAGATGACAAAATATATGCATATCACTTTAAGCATTGCTTTGTGAAACACCCCTTCGTAGTTAGAATATATGTATTTAGAGTATAAATACTTACAGTAAGCCCAAAATCATTTAACCTATAATTTTTTTAAATACCAACGGGCTATAACTCGATGATTTACCCGAGTCGCACAAAAACGTTCTACGCAAAGGTAACTACTGCTTCCTTATGCAAGAAATGCCCACCATGTAATTCTATCGGAAGAAAATGTTTCTCCAAGTAGAAAGGACAGGAAAACAGACATATACAGTGTCGCAAATAAAGTCGACTTCCAAATAACCTGTAAGGATCTTGACAGTTAAATTGTGCTCCAACAGAACCTATAACATGTTTTCATGAAAATGCAGGCTTGGATAAGGATCATCGTGGCTGACAAGAAAGACAGACTGCGGTGCTGACATTTTGGTGTCCCCTTTTTGACAACTAAGAGTCACGTGACCAACGGGGAGTGGCCATCTTACCGTGGCTCTCTCGGATTAAAAGGGCTACAGCCCCCACGTGACTCTTAGTTAGCAAAAGGGTGTGGCCAAAATGTCAGCACTGCAGCCTGTCTTTCTCGTGAGCCACGAATGATTATGCTATTACTACAGAATACCGCATTTCCATGAAAAGACGCCTTTTTTGCGTATAATTTAACTCTCGACAACATTGAACGATTAAATTATCAACTTTTTTTCCCGGTACTATGGATGGGAAAGTAACTCCGCCGATTACCAAAGAAAGTTTTCGCTGTAATTAGCAATTGTTTCCCACAAGTTGGAACCAGTGGCGGCTCGTGGGTTATTTAAAAGGAGGTTCACAAAACAAATTTCGAAAATTAAATAGGCAGATACACGCACCTTACAAATTAAAATACATTTACTTTTCCAGCAGTGAAAGGAAAACAATGCACGCAACTGTAAGGAAACAAGTCATCTTGAGTCTTGCATTTCGTCGCCAAGATAAGTTTTAGCAAAGGTGCTGTCTTGATTCATTTTATTTCAATATTTTTTCAAAGGATAATATTGAAAAACGCCATTGCTTTAGCTCCGAAACACGTCTTTTACTCCATCTTAATTATTGACACTAGTTTGTAAAATAAATAATGTAGTTGAAAAGATAGAAATAAAAAAAATACTAAGAAAATGAAATAAAAATTAATTAACTAACAGAACGTAACAAACCAAAGGAAAATCCGAAAGCGACACTGCAAAAAACTGACCCTGTGTGCACAATGAAACTGTGCGAACGGAATGATTTCATCAGTGGCGTACTTCTATCCAGCTGTCTCGGCTTCTGATCCCAGAGAGCGGTTCAGAGGGAAAATTTCCCGTTCGCACGTGCGATTGATTAAAGACTGTGCTGTAGTAACCTATGCTGCAGTGCGTTAACTATAATAAGCCTATTTAATAATAGTGGGGGGAGGGGGGAAAGAATAAAACTCACGTTTTAAATTCACATAAAACTAGAAGTGTACTTAACCCTTTCAAACCCAATGTCCATTACAATGGACATACATTTTTAAACCTTATCTCTTTTAACCCATTGTCTTCAGAGCGTTGATACTTGCTCCATGAATAGATAAAAGATCAATCTTTTTCACATGTTTGCGATTTTTGGGTTGGCAAAGTGCGCAGATGTTTACAGCTTGCTTTGTTTGAAAATGGCGTAAGGTTCTAGTCTGCAAAAACGCGAGTATTTTCTTTTATTTTGATTTATATGAATAATTTCTTCTAATGTGTCAGTAATTTTTTTAAACAATGTTTATAAGTTAATCTTAGCATTAGAAATAGTTTTATTGTATTACTGGTTATAATTTGGGAAAAAATGGAGCGTAATCACATGTCCATTACAATGGACATTCGGTACACGTGGTTGTGATTCTTTAGGTAGTTGAATTATTGATATTTTTGCTGTCGAATTTATTTTAGGCAATTGAATTGTTTTTAAAACAACAACAGTTTATTAGGAGGATCAAATATTCATTTTTTATTTTAGAAAAATATAATTTGAAAAATTCGAAAGATCTAAAGGAAGTTTTAGATTATATAACTAGTGCTGAAATATCAGATACTGAAGAATTGGAATCTGATGATGATTGCTTTGTTGATAGTGGTAATCAAACTGTTGCAAAAGGTAAATTTTGTTAAAATTCTTGGAAATTTTTTTAGGAGTTTCAAAAAAGAACATATTAGATTTGTTACATTTCAAAATGAGATCAGCTTCAGATCTATGTACGGTTGGTTTAGCAAAAAATAATTAAAAAATGGGAAGGCCATCATTATCACCTATTGTACAAAATAAAAGGATATGCCAAAGAGCAGTTGAAACTCGACCTCATCCTGAGATTATCAATGACTCTGTAGATCAAAAGTTGATGATAAGCATGGAGGAACCCGGTGTAAAAATTACGGTTGCAAAGGTAAAACCCATATCTACTGCAATAAATGTACAGTACATTTATGCTTTACTAAGGGGAGAAATTGGTTTTTTTATATCCATGTCAAATAATTTAAAGTTTATCTATTTTGGTATATATAAAAGCAGGACTGTGTCAAAATTCTTTGTAAAACTAGGTATTATTGATATGTACCTCCTCATGTGTAGTAAAATTACTACACTATTAACTGTTTTAAACTTATTGAGTGATGTAACATTTTTATGTAGATTTGTTACTTTAAAAAATTGATATTTAGAACAAAAATCGTAAGGGAAGTCCAAGCGTTGAATATTTGACTTTTGCAACCTCGTAGACCGGTTGTCCATCGCAATGGACATTTGCATATTTTCTTAAATAATTACATTTTCCTTAATTTTTTACTTTAACATGTTTATTAGTATCCTATTATGATATTTTAGAAAGGTAATTATTTTTTTTACTCACAGCATTAAAGTGGGGTCTGAAAGGGTTTAATATGTTTTCTAAAATTTAATTTGTTCATGTGTTTATCCTTTAGTGTTTCCTTTGGGGGTTCACGTGCTCATGTGCTCAAATGGAGGAGTCGCCACTGGTTGGAACGTCAATGTGCTAGAATGATTTGCAACTCCAATCGTTGCAGAGCCGCAATGCGAAAAATATCGCAAACATTCAGCCGCCGTGCACCACCAACAACAGTAGTTCCTTGATCTGTGACATTCTAAATCTTGCCCACGCGCTGTGATATTCGTGCATTTTAAATTTAAATTTCGAAGTTGTTCGGTGTTTCGAATTATTTAGATGAATTTGGTGATTTCAATATACTTAAGTTAATCTGAACACTGAGAGCCAAAACGGTTATTACACAGCTAGTCAATAACAGATAACTAATATCACCGTTTAACGAGCGCAGGCATACTTTTGGCCCCTCTTGAGATATATTTTTTTAAAAAGTCTCGTAATACGCAGTTTAACACTAAATACACGAATGCAATATCTAACAGAACACCAGTTTTTAAGTAGAGCTATCAACGCTTGCTGTTGATGACAGCTACGTGAATTTTTCCTGTACAGTACATGCAGTTTCTTATGTAACGATCCTTATGTAAACGAAACAAATTTGTTTTCAAAGTCGTCGCAGCGTTTAAAATCACTCCGTTTGAAAAGTAAATGTGTGAGCCAACTTGGATTATCTGAGTGAACTACCACAAAAGTTTTGCACGGCAAAGAATAATGTGACAAAAGATTTCAAATTAAGTACAGCTATAATTGACTGTCTTTCACAGAAGTTACTTGAACATTCGGAGTCACACAATGAGACCGACAAATCCCGAAGATATTACCTTTTCTTGTTAAGTCACCGGCGTAGAATGTGCAAGTTTGAGCCATCAACCCTACAGCTTCTAGATTGCACCAACAAAGTAGGATTGATCTCGCTATTGGGGAGGAAAGGAGAACAGCCAGCTCGAAATTCCACAAATATCGGAAATTCATGACAAGCGCCGCTGTGGGGATCCCAATTTAGCATCTTTTCTAAAATTCCGAAATTCATAAATTTTTTATGTAAATGGCTTGACTTTAAAAAAATATTGCTAATTGCTATCTAAAAATCTAAAGAAACATTCAACAACTGCTCTGCTGAAGACAGTAACGCACTTTAACATCATATTTATGAATATGGGAATTTTAGAGAATGATGCTTAATTGGCAAAACAGCCAGCGGCGGTTGCACTTCTGGTATTGGCGGCACTTGAATCCCAGCAGTTCGTAAGTTCATTCCAGTTTCCCGTATACCTCAGGGACACAGAGAAAATTCGACGTATCGAGTGTTCCAGACAACAATGTGAATTAAAGGGGTTTAAGTTTGCAAGAGAAAAACGTTTATTCGCGATATCAAGAACTTCGTCCTATCGAGGCTCGAGATTACACTGTACTATAGGAGTGTAAGATGGCTCTCTTGTGGTATAGTTACCTTTGAATTGCACCAAGAAATTTTTATTTTCCTTAAAGAAGAAGGGCACAAAAATGCAGAAACTTTTGCTGATGTCAATTTTTTGATAAAACTGGCAAATTTTTGTAACATTTCCGTAAAGTTGAATTCCCTTAATCTGTCTCTGCAGGGGAAAAAACATGCAGCTTTTGAAGTCAACGAAAAAAATATCAGCTTTCATAAAAAAAAAAACCCCTCAAAATGGGGAAAAGAAAATTGAATGAAGATGCAGGCAAAAACTTTTTTTAACACTTCAGCAACTTTTGACGTTAATTGAACTTGATCTCTCTGCAGATATCAAAATGAAGTCTGAAGAACAATGATATCTGCTAATTATCTTGTTTGAGAAATATTTTCGAAATGAAAATCTCCATAAGTTTGCATGGTTTCAAGATCCATTGAACACCAATGCTCCGTCTGAATTTATTTCTGCACAAGAAGAGATTCATATCGAATTATAATTCGACAACAATTTGAAAACCAAGTCTGACAACATAGAATTAACAGAATTTTGGATTTCAATAGTAGATGAATATCCACTTCTGAATGATAAGTGTCAGCGTATTTTAATTCTATTTACGACGTCGTGCTTGTGCAAAGCTGGGTTTTCGGTGGTCGCTGTGATAAAATGAAACAATACTCACAAAATCGACGTGGAAAAAGAAATTGGGGTAGCCGTGCCCAGTTTAATTCCACGATTTGAGAAAATGTGCAGAAATTTGCAGTCTCATCAATTATGAATTTAATGTTAATAAAGTAAAAGTAAACGTTAAGTAATGAAGATGCAAGAAAAGAAGATGAAGATTTTTTAATCTAGTACTGTTATAATTTACAAAGGGGAAGGCGCCTTGGAAAATTTTTGATCGAAAATGGGCCTCTAACAAGTTTGCGAACCACTGAGTTAAGATATTGACAGTAAAATTGTGCTCCCAATTACGATGTAATGGGTTTTCAGGAAAATGTGCACGCGTGGATGATTATCATGGTATTGATTTGGAATGCCGCATTTCCATGAGAACTCGCAGCAGGCTTTTGGCGTACGATTTCACTGTTGTTGTTTATAATGCCCTCTGGCAACGGCGGAGAGGTGCCAGATCCCTCAGATAGGAAGGCGATGGGCGGAAGGGGTGACTTCCATTTTAATAAGCCGCAGTTGGAGAAATTCCGACTTAGCTCGGGATCCCCTAATTTTGAACCTATTCAGATGATGGACAAACCATCTAAAATTGGCACCCCCAGAGGTAGCGTTAAAAATGTTGGACGTTTGAGCGACGACGGGTTTTACGTGCATCAACAGTAGCGTACACGGTACCACAGCAGCCCTGCCGCGAGAGTGGTTCACCTTCCAAGCACAGGCCAAGCCGGATGATGCTTCACTTTCCGTGTTCTTACGGGAACGGAGTTTAGTGACTAGGCCATGGCGAGAAACCATTTCACTGTTAACGGTATTACTGCCAAAGTTACAGCATTTTCTTTTTGGCCGGCATTGTATTTGGGGAGACAGCTCCGCCGATTACGGAAGAAAGTGTTGTAGGTGGAGATTGTTTTGAGAGACGTTCTTCCAGTAAATATTTTCTTACCATATAGCCGTCGCCTATTGACAATGACGGCAATTATCTTGACTTCATCATGAACCGCTTACAGCACGCCCATCGATATTTTAACATTTTTAAGTAAAATATTTCTTTTTGAATTATCTGGTTTCTTAAAATAAGTAAAAATTTTGTGTAAAAAAACGCACATAAAATGTTACTTATAACAAGATACGATTGTTTTGACTGAAAATTTATTCAATCTTCATCAGTCGGATTCTTCGTCTGACTAAACAGTGGGAACTCAACGAGAGTTCCCAATTAAGGTCAGCCTGACGAAAAGACACCAGTTTTAAACAGCGAAGCAAGCTTGGTCCTCATTTTATCGACCCGACAGCGGACCTGTGTCAAGGTAGCAGAATGCGTAAACCGTTCAAAAACTGTGCTTCAGTCACTGAGAAATAGCCAATGATTCAAATTTAAGGTTACCTATCGCATCCTGAAATCTGTAAGTAAGATTTTTAAAAAATTTTCTCAAATAATGTAATGCACATTTAGGCGTTCATGAAAAGTTAAATGACAAAGAAATATTAATTAAGATCTTCTGACAAATTTGAAAGTACAGCTTATTTTAAATTCAACGAGCTGATTCTTGAGGTTTTTGATGCCATGCAGAAGTTGTTTGTTCGCTTTTTCTTAGCAGCGAAAGGATTGAAAAATTCTGCCGTAAAAGAAATCTCGAATTAAAACGAAAGGGCAAGTATCATGTAGGATGCTAAAAGTTTGTTGCATCTGCTATGGGTAAGACCATAGTAGCAGTAACAGATTATTGCAATTATGTGAGTCGGTTGGCTTGGAATTCATGCTCATTTTATGGAAGTAAAATGGGATATTTTACATTTGTTTGTTTCTTCTTTTTTTCGGGAGGGGCTATCGTCTCTCCGCCCCATCCCCCGTTATTCTATCTGGCATAATAAGCGTTTGCAAATTTGCATAAGCTAAAAACTCTACAGTAAAACATACGAAGAAAGAACTGCAAAACAGCTGCAGTAGCAATAGGAATATGAGAATTTTTTTAACTCCTGTTGAATAATGTCTGTTTGTTTCAAAATACGTATTTTCATTTTTCTAAACTAAGAACTCTAAAAAGTTTTCATTTCATTGTTGAATTTGACAGCTTAAGTGGCAGTAATGGAGAGGCTCGTACGCAGAAAAAAAAGAAACTTCGGAGGGGAACCAGAACAGTATTTGTTAAAAGACATTTCGTTTACAAAAATTAAAATTTTTGGAGCGAGGTTTAGGTTTGAGACTGGAATCTTCGCTTTACGAATTAGAAGGCAGAATAAAACAATTGTGCACACCATCTGACGTTATATTAGAATTCAAACCAAAGAGACAGAAGCTTCTCCTGCAGAAGCACTTTGAAAGTGAATAGATAAATTTGCAAAACTCTTTTTATATTCTTTTTTTTATCTCAAATAACACTCACGTAGTTCTTATGCTATCCTTTTGCAGTTCACATCTAATACATCATCTGAAGTAAGTTTTTGTCAAGTAAAGTTCATGTCACAAGTCAAGTAATTTCTCATATTCTAAAATTTTCTAAATATGGAATTAATTTCACTTACAGAGTATGGGAAACATTTGACTCCTTCCGTTCGAATCACGGGTACGCAGGTAGTGAGAATATAATTGTGCGTCTATAATGCGTTTAGATTAGTGTAGGATGAGGTAATAGTGGTTGGAATTGGTAAGTTGTGGTTGGATATGCGAAGCCAACATTGTAAAACAGAAAAGTTGCCAACTACTCCGGAATTTAAGGAACCGCTTTTGCATACATGAATTTTTTTTGAAATCATAGTAAAATTACAGGTACGGCTTCTACCACCGTATTGCTGAACTCGTACTGTGTATATATCAGAGCATTAACCCCTTTAATACAGCTTCAAATGAGCGCAATTGAGGGCGTAAGGTCCCCTTTCTTTGTGGTAAACCAATTTGGAGAGGAGCGGACTAAGCTTCTGAATTTTGCTACCTATTGAGTCAGAAATTGCTGTATAAGAAAGTAGTTAATTATATTCCGGAGAAGTTGGCAACTCTAAAACAGTTTCAGTAAGGAATCTTAGAATGGATTTCATTTCTGAAGAAATGGATTACGGATTAAGAAAAGCAAATTTGCCACAATCATGGATTATGATAGCCTTTCCAACTTAATAGAACGAGGAAGGCAAATAGGTCCGCAGCCAGACCTTTTTTTTTTTTTTTTTTGATAGAATGATAAATGATGAGAATATAACTAACAAAATATATGGTAGAATCTATGTAAAATTTTAAGCAAGATATTTTCTCAGTCTTCAACACAATCTTTCATATCTTTAGTCAGTTTTGGGCCTAGTGCCCCTTTACCAGGAAGATCAAAATTTTACTACTTGCAATGTCAGCTGCAAAAAGTTATAAGCGTCACTTAACTTTCCTAGACTTAATACAGGAGCAACTTCACAAAATACTCTAACAGGACCAAGTAAAATGAAAATTTTCAGTTTTCATGCATAGTTTTTTTTTTATAAAGAAATTATCACTTGTCCCTATAGCTGATGTAAGAAATTTATCTATTATTGCTGTCATCAGAATTTATTCGGAAAAGTCATATCAACATTCAGGGCACCACCGACGGGAAAGCAGGATGATCATTGACGTATTCTAAAAGAGGTAAACGAAATTTGCCTGTAAGCTGATGCAGTGACCAGTGAGTCGTAATTATTAAGTTTACTACCTGCGTATCCATGGAAGGAAATGAAATAATTCTTCGCATGGAAGGAAATGAAATAATTTCTTACACATATGAATCGAGTTACTTTCAGTAATGCGGTGCCTCGAAAAAAAATTTAAAATAATTTCATTCATTATGCAAAATTTGGATAACAGATACTAGAGTGACATGAAGTGTTGAACAATTGCAGCATGATGACTCAAAAAGTTCTTCGTATCACTCGCAATCAAAACGCACGTTTGACAGGCAAAACTTTACTTTTAAAATGTCTTGTTTCTACAGCATGCAATATTGTCTTTTACGTTAAAGTTCCAAAATTAAAGCCTCAGAAATATATGGATAAGTGCTTATTTCTTTTTTTTTTCTGTGTGTGTGTGTGTGTGCGTGTGTAATTTGTAAAACGTGAGTAATGCATGATATCAGTCACGCAGCAAACTACTAATACTTACCTAACAAAAGAGTTTTAAAATATCGTTTATACCTTGAACATTGAAAAATACGTCATGAAATATTTGATCTTCTCTGTGTCTTTGATGCTAAAAATGCAAGATTTTTCCGGTAACTATAATGGTGCTGGTTGTAAATAGATACGGTTATGACGTAACTTTACGTAAGGGCATACAGGTGTTATCGAAATAATGAAAAAACTTAGAATTTAAACAGCTTGTGAATTGTCGCTCTGCTGTAAATGTCCTGTTGATGAAGTTGCCTCCTAAATCTAATCGCTGTCAGTTGAGAATCCAAATGCTGATTCAGCTCTGAGGTCACTTTTGCTGCAGTTGTTAGCTTATTAGACATTAAAATCCGCTTCAATACCCGTCGGTCTCTTGCAATAAGCTTCTCCTTCCGTCCACTATTTTGATTTGCCGAGCTTGCCTTACCGAGCTGTGTGTATGCTGTCATGACTTTAGACACAGTACCTCTAGAAACGCCTAAAAGTTGGAATATTTCGGTCACACTTGCACAGCTGCCAACTCTTCAGATTTTATCAGGGACATTTCAACCACTACTTTTTATTTAAAAATTTAAACTGAGAAAAGGGTCCATATATTTATTAAAAATACAACTCTTGAAAAAATAGTGGTGGAAATTGTTCTGATAAAATTGGATCGGATGGCAGCTATTCACTTGCTCCAGCTAGGCGGCCTCCTACAGTTTGGCTTCTTTGAAAATCTGAGAGGTCCAACATTTTGCGGTTTTGAAAAAAATACAAGACTTCCGGTACTTCTAAAAACTGTACCACATGCTACCAGAATATACACATTTCTATTTATAAAAAAATAAGTGAGAATTTATTATATATTAATGCTTACGAGGCTCATTTATCTGTGCCAGTTTTACTCCATTTTATGCCATTACTATGCCACCTGTATCAAATTTTTTGCATAAAAGGACGTCTAATTCACTTGCAATTGGCACTTTTAACAGGCACCACCAATAGTCACGAACAGTGACTTTCGGAAATTTTTGCAGACATTCCCTAACACAAATGTGGTCACCCTGCGCGTTCTTCGTGTAGCTTAGTATCAATGCAACCGTCGTCTTTATACAACCACGGTAGTTTCTTGATTTAACGGCAACATTTGATTTGAATCGTACGGGAAGGTCCTTCTGCAATTTTAATTTAGATTTTGTCTTTAAATTATCTGGTTGCTTGTCCAGTATTGGAAAGTGCGTCATAAATTCTGAGTCTGTCGTATTTGTATTCCTTGTTACGTAAAATATTTCTTCGGAATTAAAGTCTACAATTACACGGCCTACTAAAGCTATTTAAAATCTCGTCGTGTATATTCTTACTACACTTTACCTTTATTTACATATATATTTATAGACGCTAATTATTATTCCAACTGACAGTAGCAATAAGCCATTAATCTACGGTTTAGCAATTTTTCGCCAGATGAAGAGGACACAACCAAGCTGGGTTCAGTTTTGGGAACTTGCATATCTAGCAACGACTGAAAAATTATTAACAGTTTTTTAGCATATATATATCGAAGTATGAAATTAATGGCATACAAGGACTGACAAATACGCCATTGACAAACTTCTTTGAATATATACATATAAATACATACATATATATTCATGTTTAAATCGGGAAATTTCATTGAAGCACTCAATCTAAAAATACAAATAGATGCATGTATTATTATCTGAAACAAAACCTGCTCTCAAGATCATTTTGCCTGAATCACCGATATCAGTTCTTATTTTAAACTAGGGGTAGGCATTAAGTCGATCACGATCGACCGTTGGACCACAAAGACATTTTGGGGTGACCGTCATTACTAAGATCCATCTAAATAGGAGGACTACTAAGAGAAGGATTACTGAGGAGCTACATTAAACAAAGAGAAATATTATGATGAAATAATAAAACTTAACTTGAAATCTGGGAGACGCGTTTAAGAATTTAATAGGCTACAACTGATTGTTACATTTCAATGTTACCCATTTGGTAATGTTGATGGGGAGGAAATAACTGAAAATATAAATTCTATATTCTCTTAATCCTTAAAGGAAAACGAAGTTCTCCTCCTCGCAAGGATATAATTTTAAAAGCATATAGTTCAGTACCTAAGAGTAGTTTCTGGAATATGAGGGATGAAGTTAAGTACCCTGATTTTAAAAAGGATGCATTTCATTTAATATCGTTATCGGTCTCTACTAACTGAACAAGAACTGAACTTAAGCAACAAATCCGGAATCTTTTTTTTTTAATTTGACTAACTTAAACTTTAAGGCTTTTGAAAAATTGCTTCTGTCTTTTTAAAGCAGGGAACACTTAAAGGAGTCTTAGGGGTAACCCGTTAGTTGACAAGTCAACTTACATATATTTTGTCAGTATTTCAATTTTTATGGTTCTTTTCTTTGTAAGATATAATGAAAAATTTTAAAAAAATGTCTGGAGTCATTAAAATATTTACAGTGAATCAAACAAAATATAGTTAAATGTCATGAATGACCTTGCGCCTTTAAAATCTCATTTTACAATTTCAAGATTCTCATTTTACAAGTTCGCCGATACGCCACTTCACTTCTTTGTACAAGAGAGACAAAAATTCAAGGTTTCCGTAGATTTGGATTATTAACGGATCCGAAAATGATGGGTACAGTAAGCAGCTTATTACCAGTGCAGCCGTCGTCTTTTAACTACGACAGTAGTTTCTGGATCTATTCCGAATCAGACACATACTTTTATGCAATTTTATAATTTACATTTCTGTCTTCGAATTATCTGGTTGCTTGTTAGGTTTTAAAAAATGTATCATAATTTAGGAATGGGAAATATTTGATTTCTTGTTCCGTAAAACATTTCTTAGGAATTGAAATCTACATTAAAACCACCTGTTGAAACTATTTTACTTTTGCTGCGACGTCGATGTTATGAAAGCATCGATCTCAAATCCCTACTATATGTGCCCTTCGCGGAGTAAACGACAGAACAAGATGTTCTACAGAACTAACTCAAACTGTAAAATGACAGATCTCGGATCTTTTCTTTTCCGGTAAAAATAAAAGATTGCCGTGCAATTATTAACAACCCAAGCGTAATCAGAGTAAATATCAGAATGTGTGTTCCCGTTTACTAAAACGTCTTGTCAAGCATTTTAGAATAAATGGTCAGATAAGAAATGTTAACCGAAGTAATACAGAAGGATAGCTTCATTTACTTCACAACCTGTGGCTCGTCGATGGGTTGTGAATTTGTGTTAAGGAAAGCCTACATGAGGGGCGTCTTCCAATCCTAGTGCCTTGGGTGAGGACTTTTGAACGGTTGTAACGCGTATTCACATTGCATCCTATGAAAACCGACCAGAAATTCAGATCGTTAGATCAACAGCCTTGAGACAGGCCAGAACTCAGAATTTTTACATTTCAGGCATCTTCATGTTTATAGTATTATCCACTCAGTCATCAGTTGCTCGACGAAGTTTATCGTTGTTCCGAAAAAAAAAAATATTCGATTTTCTTATTTAAGTATGCTATAACATTTTTAAACGATTTTGATGAAACGCTGCGGAATTTCGAAAGTCACTTAACAGAGACGGCCCGAGGGGCGTGCGGAGCCCCAGGCGAAGCGCAAGAGCGGGGTCTCTTCTGTATCATGTCTTATGAGATAGCAATAAAATAGCCCAGGAGCGGGGCCTCTATAAGCGCGGGGCCTTAGGCGATCGCCTACATTCGCACCCCCCTTGGGACGGCTCTGCACTTAATGAGAATACAATACTAAAATTTTCGGTTCAAACTCTGGAGTACTTTCGGCAATTTTGGAATTATAGATTGCATGCATGGTCGTATACAAATAATTTTCGAAATGCGACTTTGAAGTCTTCGAAAGTTACCTAGGTACTTAATGTAACGTAAGCTAAATTTAATTTGAACGCGTACAATGTAAAGTTGTCATTTCATCATCTTTGTATCAGTGCCGTTAGACTAAATCGTCTTCAATAACGTCCCGTGACATGATTCAGCAGGTTACTGATGGCCTTGCTAGAAAAATCACTACGTTTTGAGCAAGAACTCCGATTCATTCCATTTACAGTTTTAACCAGTAAATACACGCGCTGCTATATATGATGCAGCGGTATAATTGACCTTTCAGATGAAATTTTATATAGCCTGTGTTTAACAATTTCATGCATTACATTATAATTTGCTTTTATTCAAGGCATATTTACTGAAAGATACGACAATTAAATCTTTTAGCATAAATATTTGCTCTCTTTTAACATATTTCTGTTCGTTTTCTTGTTGGTGCACAAAGTACTACACGCGTGTTAAGATTTAATCGTGTATAGTTTGACGTTTTAGGATGCCATCACCGCCTTTGAGTAACGGTGGTGCCTTGATCTTCCATTGTGCTTTAATAAGGGAGTAAACCCATATTTAAAACTGGAAAATCTATCTAAGAAATTACTGTTTCATTTTTCTGGTTGTTTAAAAATATTGCATCTAAACATAGATCTTTTTGATAGTTTAACTCACATATGAGCAGCCGCCGACCCGCGGAGAGGATGTTTCAATTTAAGGCTTTTGATCTGGCCCGAGGAAGATATCAGAACCCATACAAACCATCCATATTGAAAATCCTGTATAAATCCCAATTATAGGGCCCGTCACTTTGCTAACATCTTAAAGTTTGGCCTGCAACTTTCCAAAGGTTGCCGATACCTGGTGTAACCCTAAATAAAATAATTTGCAGGTAAATGTAGTTAAATAGGGGAAACGGGAGTACAGTGGGTCAATTTTTAGATTTTTAAATATAACTAAAAATACTTTAAAACCCGAATATCAATTTAGTTTATTATAATAACCCACTGTACCCTATAAAGAGGCACACTGGGTCAAAAAATGGGCTACAGAGGGTCAGCTAATGAGAAACACTGTAAAATATTTTCTTTCACTCGATACTGTGTAATTTAAACTTTTTTATGCCTGACAAAATTTTGTATTAAGTTAGATATTAAAGTAGGTCAGTTCTTATACGGTAAATGTTAATTTTTTTAGCTCTAAAATACACACACACTGAATTTTTTAATAAAATTAAAAGAAAAGGTTTCGGTTTGATAATATTACTTTGAGCCCTATTAATTTAACGGAATTTAAGTTTTATAGTTATTTATAAGACATTAAATCAAAAATGTTATTTTATAATAACTATTGGACATTAAAACTAAAAATCTACAGTAAAAGTCAACTTTACCTCTTCTCTCTCAGTTCCTTTAAATACATATTGTTTTGGAAACTTCCTCACAATATCTCTACTGTGTGCTGTATAAATATCTGCCTCATCAAAGATAAGTGCATAACTTGGTTGAACTCCTTTCATCTAGTGCACTTCAAATTTAGTATCATTTTTGCGTACAACTTCAGTAACATAGTGCTTAAAACAGTATTTTTTCTTGCCGTAGACCTTGAATAATACGAAATCTCCAAAGTCAGCATTAAAATGTTTTACATCTTCAAATTCTAAATCCTCAAAATCAGATTCATTAGAAGATTCTTCTCATACTACTTCTTCTTGAGTTGAGCTATTCTTGTGATTGCTTAAACTTTTTTGTTCTCTGCTGCTTATATCATTCGGTCTTTCATTCTTCTTTCTTTCAATCATCTTATTTCGGATTGGTATTTACGAAGATGAATCTGTAAGACTTTGTGTTCCTTTTAGGCTGCCATTGAGTTTTTTATCTTTTGGATCAGCCATAGGAAAAGGCTTTGCCATCACTGGTATCATTATTTTTGTCTTACATAAATTTATTGAGTAACTAAAGTTTCTGTGAGTGATGTGGAAGACTTATTTAGATAAATTTAGACTATTCTGACATTAAAAATTAAGAAAATTACAGAAAAACAATAAATATATAAACGGTGTCATAATGGATCACTGAGCTACTGCACCCCATTTCAGGTGCCTCAGTGTGCTCCATATGGACCAATGAATAATTCTTCACCTCAAAACTCCAAATAATTAAAATATTCATTCAATAAAACATAATAGAAAATGAGGTAATTTAGACCATCTAAACATACCTCATAACTCATATTTACTTGAAGAATTTCAAGTGTAATAATATAAAATCTTAATTTCTTCAAATTTCATGTTGAGATGTTCAACTTTTTCCACAAAGTTAAGTTGTTTGATAGAAACTTTAAATAATTTTCTCATTTGAAAACTATTCACTGAACCGTAAATATCTTCAATTACCCACTGCTCTCCCCTATACTTCAAATTTGTAACACAGATGATTAAACAAGGAGGTTAGACTGACGTCTATGATGTTGATGAAATCTAGTTGGACTTTTAAGGGCGTGTAGCGGAGTGAAATGCTAAAGTTAAGCTACCAGCTTTTGAGTACTTTGAAATTATAAATTGAATACAGGATCATATAGAAATAATTTCGGCAACAAGACTTCGAAAGTTACTTTGGTACTTCACGTAACGTAATACGCAAATTTAATTTGAGGGCGTACAAAGTAAAGTTGTCATTTCATCACATAATTATCATGAAGCCCATTTATACCATTAGACTAAATCGTTTTCAATGATGTCCCCTGACATGATTCGACAAGTTACTGATGGACGTGCTAGAAAAACATGGTGATTTGTCCAGTAGTATTGTTTAACTATGCGTGCTAGTGAACAAAATGAACCATTATAATTGACCTTTCAGATGAAATTAAATATAGCCTGTGTTTAACATTTTTCATTTGTTTGATTGTATTTTGCTTTTATTCAAGGAATATTTAGAGAGAATAGGGGTTACGAATATCACAACGTTTAGGATAAATGTTCGTACTCTTTTAACTTGTTCCTTTTTGCTTTCTAATTAGTGTACAAAATACACCGCGCCTGAACTTGTGTACATACATCAAGCGCGTGTTCATAGAAACTTTCTGACCTATTATGGTTTTTGATGATGTACAGCTGCGGAAAAAAAAAGTCCCACTTGCTCTTTATTTGGCCATTATTCGTCGGACTGCAAAGTTATGTATACCATTCGTTTGCAAATAACGTATACTTTAATTTTCTAGTAATTGAATTTGCATAAGGGGCCGTCTTCCTATTTAATTCTGCATCAACTTCGTTTTTTTCAATGACAACATACTACTTTGACTTTATTAAACGAAAGAAAAACTTCAAATTACTCTAAATATAAATTTTCACTAATTTTCTACGATAATTTCCGGAGATATAGCGATTTATTTTTTGCGCGATTTTAAGGGACTTTCTGCAAATTGAGAAACGCTATTTGTAGGTTCCGAACTTTTCGCCTTTCATTAATTTCGCTCGCGAGAGTTAAAAGAAATAAATTTTATATTCACGGAAAATACTGTTTCTAGTCTTAATTTTTTTTGCACTAAGAATAGCAGGTGTAGATTTTAGAATATTTAGTGAATGGTTTAAATGACCCGTGAGTCCATAACCTCCTTGGTTCGTACACATGATTTAAAGGAAAAATGCAAAACGACGGCTCGCGATTCTGAAAATCTTTCTAATTTTGAAATTACTATTGAGGATTTCTCTTGGAGGTTCTATTAGAAAGGCGAAATGTTGCCAGGAGTGAGAGGCTGTTCTCTGCTCTTCTGACTACAGTCATAAGTGTTACTCAGCTAAGGTCGAACTTGAAGAATGGTTTCATGATTGAGAATTTATTTGTTTGAATTTCATGTAAAAAACGAAATTACTTTTTTGCCGACCCAATATTATCACTGTGTTTGTTATTTCACATTCTTCATTTAATATTATTGTCTGCAATTTGCAATAGTCTTATAAGGCTTTTAGCGGTATTTTAATTTATAGTCAAATGAAAATTTAGACAGAAAAACGTGATTTTGAATATTTGTTGAATGTTTGATAAAGTTTGGGTAAGTCCAAAGACCTGATGTTTCCAATATTAAAAAAAGGTCAAATTCATGCTTGGAATGTTGAGGATGTTAGTTTGTCAGAAATAGGACGCTGTAATGGAAGACATACATTTCCTGCGTCTAATTCTACAGGTATACATGGCAAACATTTTATTTGGAGGGATATAGGAGCGGACGCAACAATAGACGCTTTATAGAATCACCACCAAAAGGTAAAAACCTCTAATTTATTTGGTTCAAAATTTGATATTTTTTTAATATCGCTATCTTTTGGTATTTTTGCACAAAAGAAATCTAATTTACGTTTATTTTACGGAATTTTCAAAAAATCGTCACTTAATAAATTTATATATGGTCCCTTAACACAGAAAATAACACATTTTATTTAATATAAATTAAACTACTGAACGTAAAAATTTGAAATTTTGCACAGCCATGTAAAATCACTTTTCGCATCTATTTCCATCAAAATTTGGCTAGGTTGGTATTCATAATTTTTTTGAATATTAATTTAATAATTCATAATTCATATTAATATTTTATTAAAAACTATAATAATAGTAAATTATGTTTGGGTCGTTTAGTTCTAATAGTACGACTAAAAGTCAGCTTCTTATTATCAATATTATACGAGATATGAATTAAAGTATGAAAAAATATTTTAACATAGGGGGAGGGGGATTTTGGGTGCTCATAACTCACTCAATTGCAGTTCAAATTTATTGAAAATTGGTATCCAGGGTTAAAATGAGCTAAATTTTTGAAATATGAAGTAAAATCTATAGGTTGCTATTGGAAAAATAAAAGTTGGTGTGATTTTTAATATGTAGATGGCCCCTTATGCAATTTTTATGCATAGCAAATTAAAGTGTACGTCAATCGTAAACGATTGGTATCTGTAACTTTGCTGTACGACGAACGACGGCCGAAAAAAGTACAAGTAGGACTTTTTTTTCCGCAGCTGTACATCCTCCCCACATAAGAGATGTAGGGCCGTGGTAGCCCACTGGTTAAGGCGTTGAACTCGTAACCGGAAGGTTGCGGGTTCGATACCGGCGTACCACTAAAGACCACTGTGTACATGCGGTGTACGTGCACGTTAAATTCGTGGTTCCGAAAGTCCTCTCGGCGGTCGCTAGCAGTTTCCGAGGGGTGCCAATATTCAGAAGTCCCCCACCTTCTGATGAGGTTCCAAATTGTGGCGGGAAATTCCGGGAAGGACGTATATGTAGTTCTAAGCGACACATTCAGTGACGCGAGCTGTCCTCACCTGGCAAATAAATAAATAAATAAATAAGATATTTAAATAAAATATTATTAAGTTGTTAAGTATATATTTTAAACTAGTTACTACGTATCTGTCGTACAGGAGGAATCATATATTTTTCTAAATTTAAGTTTATTTAATCGGAGTAGAATTTCGGAATTTGCCTGTACTTTTCGCTCGTAGCGTAACCAATGCATCCCAAAAACTAGTCTGAACTTAAAAAGAATAAACTTCGATTTTTTAAAGAACATTGCAGTAGTTTGTTCTCGAACTACTTGGAGCTTCATGTACAGAGAGTGCAAAAGACAATCTGTTTACAGTACTCCTAGGCGGTCGACCATTTGTCGTTATTTTTATTTCATCTAAACGGTACGATAATAAATTATAATTCTAAACGTATAAAAATTTCAAAATTTCTTTAACTCGACATCACAGGACGGGTGGTGTTTTTTTTCCGCTTAATTTACTAAGAATGTTCTTTATAAAAATGTCACCTGTTGAAGAAATGTGAAAGTAGAGAAGCAACTCGCAGCATGCACACAAATGCAGAATGCGTCTTCACAAGCTTTTCTCTGCGGAAAAAATTAAAAACACGTCATCCATCAATCCTATATGGCACTAAACACAAAAAAAATGCATCTTAAATAATTTGCTATATGTATATCATACTTCTGGATACTGCGTTATTCGATTTGATGTATTAGAAATTGTTCTGAAGATTTAAAGAATTTATAAAACAAATTGTGAAGAGATTTTCTGATTGTTTTCGAGAATCGCATTTACGTTGCTTATCTTTAAAAGTGTTCACTACGCATTTGTCGTATAATGTTTCTTCAGGCATTATGAAGGCTATATTTCTTGTGTAGTTCGAAGAAACAAAGCCTTCTATACGGTATTTTAACAAAAGTAATCTACTTGCAGCATGTGATCGATAACAATCCAGGAAGATACTTCATAAGCTCAATTACGCACTGAAGTAAAATAACCTGTGCTATGAAACTTTCAAAAAAATCTGTATTGTACGGAAACATTTTTTGTAAAAGTGACACATTTTTAAAACTTCCACTTCAGAATATTTTTTCGGATACATTTTATGGTTTATTACTGCATACAGTGTACAGCTAGTGATGAAACATTCTAAAAATTTTCAAGTGTCTGCCGTTATTAGCTTACTTGTATTTATGTTTCAAAATAATCAAAGGTCAAATAAAAGTGAATGAAATGAGTTTCTGCAGCTTGCAACAGATAAGGCTGCAAGGTCATGCAGCAACATCCGTAGCAAAATTTGAACCCTTGTGCTTTTGTCTCAAATTTTCCAATCAATTTTTCCCCTTACTTTCTCTTAGTTTAAATTTGCGTGATTTAAGACTTCTAATCTATATTTACACATTTAACATAAAAGTAAGAAAAAAAATGAGTGAAAGAAATTCAAAGTGAGGCAGAGAGGTTGAAATTTTGAGCACTCGAGAATTGAGATCATTATCATCATCATCATTCAAAAATTCCTTGAAAGTATTTTAAGTTCTTTTTTTACGATTAGATATTTGATTGGATACTTTTTGTTTGATTAGGGCGTTAAACGACTTATATTATTAGACATGTATGACAAAATAACGTATATATCCCATTGCCAATTAGTTTGTGAAATCCTTTTACGATAATAAATAAAGCCATACGCAGAATGTATTGAGTATAAGTAACTGCAGTTAGTCTGAAATTATCCGACCGGTATGCATAGTGGGTAAAGAACCGAACTACGGTCTCGGGTTCAACTCCCGGCGGTCGGGATACGATTCTCGACTATGCGTGGTTGTCATTTGTCCATCTCTTCATAGAGGGCGACGTTGGTCCTCCTAGTAGGTGCCCCCATAATAAAGTGACCAACAATTCCGGCTCGTTGTGGCCAAAGCCTTCCAAGGCACGGCCAGCCATTGGGAAAAAAATCGTTCTAAAATACCGAAGAAGAATCAATACACTGATTTACCCCTAGAAGAAAAGAACTGTTTCACGCAACGGTAAGTACTCTTTCTTTCCTTATCGCAGGATATGATCACTTCTACCGGAAGGAAGTATTTCGTCAACTAGGTAGAAAACAACAGCAGAAATAAAGATGTTACAGAAGCTTCGCCGATTAAGAAAGTTTCATAAGCGGTGATAGTATTTTTCGAGTTAAAAGCTCAACGGGATAGAACGACTTGAAATTGCAAACAGAAAAAACACAGCAGATAAAGAGCATACAACCGCCGAACCACCAGCAGCGAGCGAGGGCAGTGTCTTGAGTTAGAAGTAACTGATGGATCGTCGCGACAGTACCAACTTGCGCATTTTGAAATTAAACTTTCCTCTTTAAATTGTCTGGTTGTTTTTTTTAGTGTTTTGATTTTGTAACGGGAATTTGGAATTTGGAGATTGGTACCAAAATGCATATTACTGATTTGTTTTCCTATCCAGACTCCAATTATTATCAATAGTGATGGACGCGAGACGAAACAGACATTTTTAACAATACGATATAAAGAGATTTTGTGAGACGAGACAAAGCTTTTATAGTGTTTTACGGACGCGAGACGCCCATTTTGCGTCTCACATCCATGCCTAATTGTCATTTAAACAGGGTCATCATTTTTAAACATTGATAAGAATCAACATCTCTAAAAATCAAAGTTTAAATATCTAAAAGGGATGTAACTACTACTCTTCTGACACAAATATTGCATAGCGCTCTTTCACTTTAATCATACTTTAAGATAACCAGATAGGATGCAAATATTCAATTTACGTACATAGTTTTCTCTTTTATAAAGAAATTATCACTTGCCCATACAAATGATGTAAGATATTTATCTATTATTGCGCCATCAGCACTGATTGGGGGAAAGTCACGCTAACAGTCAGCGCACCAATAACGTGGAAGCAGGACGATCATCCACGTATTGTGAAAGAGCTACACAAAATTTGCCTGCAAGATGATGCAGTGAGTCGTAATTAATGAGTTTACTACCTGCGTACCCATTCTTTGCACGGAAAGAAATGAATGAATTTCTTACACATATAAATTGAATTACTTCCAATAATACGGAATCTCAAAAAATGTAAAATAATTTGACACATTATAGAAAGTTTCGATTACTGATACTAAAGTAACATGAAGTTTTGAGCAATTGACACATGATTACTCAAAAATATTTCAGTATCACTCGCAATCAAACGCACGTTAGACAGACGAAACTGTTTACTTCTAAAGTGTTTTATTTCTACAGCATAAAGTATAGTCTTTTACATTTAAGTTCCAAAATTAATGCCTCAGAATTAACATTGCATGATATGGATAACTCCTTACTTATTTATTTTCGTGAGTGTGTGTGTCTGTGTTTGTTTTTTGCAAAACATGAGTAATAGATAACAGCAGTCATGCTCCAAACTACTAAATTTTATCTAACAATGGTTCTTAAAATATCGTTGATAACTTGAACATAAAAAATTCTTCATGAAATATTCCATCATCTCTGTATTCTTTAATGATAAAAATGCAACATTTTATCTGTAACTATGATGGTGCTGGCTGTAAATAGATACGGTTATGACGTACATTTTACGTAGGAGCCTATTTCTCTTAAGCTCCTAAAGCAATTTGAAACTCGTTACATAAAAGAACGTCTAATTCACTTGCAGATTGAACTTTTAAGAGCCACCAATGACACCCAGAAATAGGTCGAAATTCTTTTCAGGGACTTTCCTATAAAACAAAAATATGCCATCCTTCGAGAACTCGAAGTGCCTTAGCACCAATCCAGCGGTCATCTTTAAACAAAGACGGTACTTTCTTGATCTATTTGTAATTTCAATTAATATTGTACTCGTTGAATTATCTGGTTGCTTGTTCAGTGTTCGAAAGTGCGTCATAATTTCTGAGTGTGCCGTATTTTTGTCTTCTGTAAAATATTTCTTAGAAACTAAGATCTACAATTACATCGCCTTCTAAAGCTGTTGTACAATCTCGTCAAGCATATTTTAGCTACACTTTACATTTATTTACATCAATATATAATTAATATTCCATATATAATTAATAATAATACATAATTAAAAATGAAACACCTCGGAATTTGATAGACGTTTTCAAGTATTTACTAAACTAAAATCGATGGTTGCATTCAAATATTACCCATTTGGTAAGGTTGATGTGGAGGAAATAACTGAAAATATGAACTCTATATTCTTTTCATATTTTGAGGAAAACGAAGTTTTTCTCTTCACAGTGACATAATTTTAAAAGCACGAAGTTCCGTACCTAAGAATAACTTCTGGAATATAATGGACAAAGTAGAGTATCCTAATATTAAAAAAAAAAATTTCGCGTCATTTAACATTGATATCGGGCTCTACTAACTGAACAACACATAAACTGAACCAACAAATGTCAGAATCTTTTTTTAATTTGAATAAATTTTAAACTTTTCAAAAACTGCTTCTTTTTTTAAGTCTGATTCACTTTCAGGAGTCTTGCGGTTACGTATTAGTTGGCAAGTCTTCTTAAACAAATTTTTTAAGCTTTCAAATCTTTATGTTTCATTGCTGTTTTTAGATATTTTTCAAAATTTTGCTGGAGGTATACTACTAAAATTTCTACCGTGAATCGAACTAAATTTAGATGAAGGCGATAAATGACGTTTTGACTTTAAAAGCCCATTTTACTTTTTCTTTAAAAAAAGGACAAAAAAAAACTTAATTTTGAAAATAAAATATTTATTCTATTTACGGTTTCAGCTCAACACTCAGTAAACCCTCTCACTTGCAATCTTTTAACTCTACACAGACGTTAAATTTCTGCTTTCTATGCGCTTGCCAATATGCTACTTGCTTTCTTTCTTTGTACAGGATGTTTCAATCTCGGAGCATCCAGTTTATAGAATGATGCACGTAGCACAATTTTCTGCTTTTGGTTCTTGGCTCAACATTTTTATTAAAATATCTTCTCTTAATCTATCAATTTGTATTTACTGCTCCTTACTACTCTTCTTACACAGCCAGGTTTGGGTAGTGGTTAGAGAGCCATTCTACCAAACCTGAGGTCCGGGTTCGATTTTCGGTATGAGCTTGGGTGTAATTTCGTCCGTCACTTCATAAGAGGCAACCGTGGTCATTCTATTAATTACCTCCATAATAAAGAGACCAGGAATTTGTTTTTCGTAAAGGAGAATGCCCACCATTCTGGAAAAGAATATTATTCTAGGCGACTGCCTGAGACATTTTTAGATCTTTTTTTTTTAATTTTCTCATTATCAATAAAAAAATTGAATGATTCTGAAAAGAATTTTTTAAAGCTGAAAATACGAGGAATAATAAATAAGATTTGATTTCATCACTTCCTTGGTTGGATACATTTGTTTCCAGCAGCACCTGAGACGACTTCATCTTATTTTATTTTAACCATGTGTACGACAGTATACATATGAAGGGTCCACGGGAAGAACGATGAGAGTCCACTTTTCGTCAATGTTGAGGTTTCTACTGCATTCTGTTGTTCATTAGTGGCACTATTAATATCCGAACCCATAAGGGGAAAGAACGAATACTGAGAATACTGCGAAAATATAGCCCAAAGACACAGTTTACATGGGGAAGTATGGTGAAAGTCCCGTGCGCCTTTCAATTTTTGGAAAATCAGCTGAATTGGACTCTTCATCGTTCTTCCCGTGGACCCTTCATATATTGTTGAGTTTTGGTTGTGAAGTACTTTTTCGAGAATTAATATCGCTGCAAATAAATATGCGCATAAGCAGGAATGTTGGAAACTGGGCATTTTTAAATTAAACTTTTCTCTGTGAACAATCTGGTGCCTTCTTCAATATTTTGATTTTGTATACCAGGAATTTAGATTTTGGAGATCGGTATCAAAATATTTTTGTCCTCCTAAATCAGTAATTTTGCCAACTGTGTGTCGATTCGTCTCGTTTGACAGAGAAGTTCTCTATCTAAGAAGTTGTTTTTTCTTCATTCGGCAAGACCGTGTATTTCCGAGTGCTGGCTTCATTTGGAGCAGTAAGAGAGAGCGGATTGTGTTCGAGGAGACAGACGTTAAAACGAAAGAACCTATCTCTTAATTTTTATTTTGCACAGGTGTGATATACCTTAAAATGATTTCCTATTAAGTATTTAACTCAGAAGGAAGTAATTAAATGTTGGTTCAAATAGTATATAGTCATCGTTAAAATATCCTGACCTGCATATATTTTATTGATTAACAATTTATTGTTCTACCAAGGACAACGCAAATTGTGATTACTTTTGCTTAAATTATTGTACTCATGAAATATGAACCGAACACGACGAAAGTCAAAAGATTGAGTTGAATGTTTTTTATACTAAACTACAATAGTTCTGAATGAAAAATAAATGATGTTTTGATTCTGCCCTGAAAAGCTTTGCAGTAAAATATGCTTGCCTGAAGTACCGTACTGGAAAATAGCACCCACACAGATAATAAGGTAATACTTTTTTTAATTAAAAGTAGTGTTTAATTCTTGTCTTTTTCTAAACATCAATGTTTTTTGACCGATGTTTTAGCAAAATCGGTGTTTCAATTACGGAACATCAACCTATGAAAACATCGATGTTTTGCGTTCGATGTCGAATCCCTAATTAGGATACACTAAACCTTCTGCCGTTGCTGACCAACAACGACAGTAGTTTCGTGATCTAGAAAATCATGATCGCTATCGCATGCTTCTTGCTGAAACTCGTGTATTTTTAAATTAACCTTTCCTCTTTGAACTATATGTTTTATATTGGGCCGTTCGCAAAGTAACGTCGCTCTTTCGTATGTCAATATTTTGCCTAGACAAAGTTATTGAAGATAATAATGTGAAATTCGGCAAGTATGTGAGTTTCTTATCGTAGATGCTAGATTGGAAAGAATTTTCCAAAATTCGTAACCTATGGGTGATAGGGGGTCAAAACATTCTTTTCACATATCCTGCGTGATCTGAAAGAAGAAAACAGATATCCATAAAATTCTTTCTGTAAAATAAAGCCCTCACGAATGCCTGAAAATCGATATCAGAACATTTCGAATAGGATTCTTCATGGAGGGTAGACTTGAAAAAAAGAAGGGTGGGGTCCACTTTTTTTAAAGCAAAAAAGAATTATTTATACATTTATCCCTTTAAAATTTCACAAATACGAGTCCTATGCTTAAGCACTGCTTGATGGTAAATCAATACTTGTTAAAAATTCATTTAATTCAGTTCTATGCATGAAAATAACATTCCTTTCAGAATAACCCAATACTTTAGTGTTTTTATTTTATTTATGTGGAATTTAGATTTTGGAGTTTGGTATCAAAATGCTCATTGCTAATTTTTATTGCTATTCGGACTCAAATAACTGTTATTTATGCATGTTCTGAGAGATTGTAGTGTAGTTGGAGCATCAAGTTCATTTAATGATGCCGGTAGCACAATTTTCTGCTTATGGTTTTTGACAAAAAATTTTAGGTAAAAAAAGGCTACCCTACTATTCAAAAATGCAACAAAAATGTGTCGACGCATATCATGTCCATAAATTATGCCCACAAAGTATGTCGACAAAAGATTCCGGGGTAACGCAATAGTACTCTAGTGATAAAAACTGAATTTTTTGTACAGAATTCAGAAAGGTTGCCCTGTTTGATCCGAGAAACAATACTTATTGACAGCTTAAAATTAGCATATGCAATGGATTTTCTTTACCAAGTGCTTGCCAATATCAGTAATTGGATTACGACTGTATTCGCCAACTACTTGACACCCGTGTTAACCCCTTCAGACGTTAGACATCAAATATACACCCATTCGGTTTCTGACTCTTGTTTTTTTGGATTAACACGAGTGCCAAGTACTTAGTGAATACGCCCGTTTGAGTCCAAATGCTCTGATGCTTGAGTCTGGGTTTGGAAGTGATAATCCTTTCAGAAGAGTCATAGACAGAGTTAGATCGTTTTCAACAATTTTATTTTTGTTACAGGCTTACTGTTTAACAGATTTATTGTTAATACAGGTTATGAAACGCTTTGGTGCTTGAATCGGATTTTGAGAGGGATCTACCCAGGAAAGCCAAAGCCGTAGTTAAAATTTAAGCTCCTTTTGAGTTATCTACAAGGACATAGAGTAAGGCCATGCATTTTTAAGTCTGTTACAGCACTAGAGTATTGGTTTGTTTGTGTTGTTATGGAAAGGCTACGCATGGGTTATCTGCAATGGATGGGAGGCCCATTGGTCAGAGGACTTTCTAAGGGGCTCTAACGCGTATTCATGTTACATTTGGAGAAAAACGACCAAAAGCCCAGAACGTTAGATCAACAGCCACGCGAATGGGACCGAATCCAGGACCTTCACTCTTCAGCCGTCTGCCATTTTGAGTGGCTTATCCAATCGGCCATGATAGGGCACATTTGTATTGGAATCTTAAATCACTGAACAAATAAAATCACTATGTTGATACTATTTGCTGCCGGATTAAAGTTTCAAATTTTCTTTTCTTGCCGGCACTGTACTTGCAGAGCTGCCTCCGTCCATTACGAAAGAAGTTTGTAGGCGGTGATTACTTCGGCAGAAGTACGCCCTATAACGAATTTCCATTCCTATCAAACAGCCGTCGCCTACATACTACGATGGCAATTTCATGATTTAGCTGTATGCTAACGTGCAATCGAGAGACTAAGTTTTTAAATTTTTTAATTAAGTTTTTCTATAAGAATTATGTGGTTGCTTGTTCATTATTTGCTTTTAAAATAAGAAGAATTTATTTATGTCTTCAAAATTCTCATCACTAATTTCTGTTGCATTAAAGCCTCCAGCACAGGTCAATTATACAGGCTCTTTCTAGTTCCCAGTGTGGTAAGATCACCCAGTTTATGCAACAATCCCGATGTACGAAAATGATATTCCGATTCTCTCACCATGCAGAGGAAATAGCATCTGTTCTACATTTTTTCATTATTTTCTCTGCTTGAGAATGGTAATTTGTCTGCTTTACTCTCACTTACATTTTGTCAAACGCCACTTGCTGATGATTTTTTTAATTAAAGTTTTCGTGAAAAAAACTTTTCTTCCGTGTTCTTATTAAAGTTTCCTTGAAATTTGTTGTAAATAGTAATTTTCGCACTGTACTTAGGAATTTTCGCTGTGTTGTACACCTCAGTGAACAGGGAAACATGAATTATATAAACATCTTTTATTTCCTCAAAAGAGGTTTTTGGTGTACCGTGGACGAAAGCTAGAAAACATTCGATCCAATAATAAACTGCAGAAATTCAAATTTCTTAAATGTCAAAGCCAAGAAGTAGAGAAATTCTTTGACAAAGATTTCAGTTTTTTAAAATTTAATTAGTGGCAGAAGGATGATTTTAACTGCATTTCATTCCGAAAAATATAGAGCATGCTTGTTTACACTTTATTCTTAAATTGATACTTGAATCGGGAGGGGGAAATGAGAAATTATTTACCAATTCAGTTTTAAATTTCTTTTTCTCGCTTAATAGAACACTGAACGAAGTTTTAAACTGCATGATTGCAGCAATACCTGCTCGTTTGCATTTGATTGTTAAACTAATACATGAATTAGGAACGAGTAATTAACAAAAACTTTTAGTTTTTAGTGCGGACAGCCAGAGAATACACCTGCTCTCGAGTCGGAATTCTGGCTCTCGATCTCGAAAGCCAAAGAGTAAAGACCTTCGACAATCGCTAGTACATAGATTAACAGCCTTATTCACGCACTTTTTTTAATAAAAATATTGTCTCATACGGAGTTCAGTACAATATGCCACAGAGTACTATGCAAAAGTTTTGATTTTAAGCAGGGCCATCAATCTTTACCGTTTCTGAAAGCTCCTTATTTTAACTACCTCAGTACGTGTTCCATTAATTAAATCCTAGAATACAGGAATATTTTAAAAGTTATTATTATTATTATTATTATTCAGAAAATGATTGCAATTTTTTCTGTTGCCCGATTACAGGACGGTTGTTTTTGTCACATACTGCTATAACGTCTTTTCATAGTTCTAGAAAACCGTAGCTGCAGTTTGTAGAAGTATGCGAATGTCACCATTATGCAACAATGGCCGTTGCACAATTTAAAAAAACGCTTTTAGAAATAATTAACACTTTTCTAAAACGTGACTCCATCAGTTAGTAAATCAATATATTCTAAACAGAATTTTGGCTCTGAAAGCGTGACTTGCTTAAGGAGCTATTACTATGTACAGTAATTAGATTACTAGAGAAATGGCGGCTAACAATGTTTCGATACGCATTTTTTCACAAAGCGTTACAGTAAGTACGATTTTTATGCATCTATCAATGTACGCCACAGACGGAAAGTACTTCCTCAATTCAGCAGTGTCAAGCATTCTGCTAACATTATTATTATTATCATCATCAAAAAAGTATCATTTGAAGATTCTGGTAGTTTGTGGAATTAAAATTTTCCAATTATCCACATCACTAATACGACACCCGGGTTGTGTAGCAGTTACAGAGCCATTCTACAACACTACGAGTCTGGTATCGATTCCCAGAACGGGATTCAGTGTAATTTCGTCAATGCCCGTCATTAACAAAACAAAAGTCATGAAGACAGCTTTTGCAGCATTTCGATTATTTACAAATATTGCTAAAATACCTTCGGATAAAGTGTGCGAAAACCGTTCTTAGAATTCGTATCGTGTATAATGTAACGAGTATGCAGGACTGTTCGAAGCAGAATTCCAAGAAACGTTACTTAACAAGTGGAGGGCTAAAATGGAAATTTGTGAACGTGAAATAAAGTCTTCAATTTATCTTTTTCTAAAAATAAGGCATTCCTTTCTTAATACTTTGAAGAACAGCTATGAAATACCAAAACATGAAAAAACAAGGGCGATGGCATCGCTCGCTTTAACTACAAGCAATATGGCGACCAATCGACACGTCATATACGTGGCACATGTTATGAACAGAGCTAAATAATAAGAGCTTTTTTGGTCTTGGAATATTTAACCATACTTTTCTACCACCAGTGAAAGCGCTGGGACTAAGTGGTTTCATGACGGGAACGACTGCGTAATAAGTTAAATAAATGTGATCATTAATTCCATTTTCGACGTCGTACTTGTGCGAAGCTGGGTTTTTGGGCGATCGCTGTAATAAAAAGCAAGTACAAATCAAAAGTCAACGTAGAAAAAGAAAATAGGGTAGCCGTTCCAGTTAAATTCGTCCATATGAGAAAATGTGCAGCAATTTGCAGTCTCATTTATTATGAATTTAATGTTAATGAAGTAAAAGTAAACGTTAAATACTGAAGATAACCGAGTTTTATTTTTTATCTCGTACTACTCATAATTTTACAGAGGGTAGAGTGCCTTGGAAAATTTTTGTTGAAAAAGGTCGCCGCGACTCAAAAAAATTTGGGATCCACTGGTTTAAGCTATTGACAGTAAAATTTTCTCCGAAAAGAACCTACAATATGTTTTCATGCAAATGTGGGGGTGGACAATGATCATGCTATTAGTTTGGAATGTCACATTTCATGAGAACTCGCAGTAGGCTTTTGGCGTACAATTTCACGGTTGTTGTTTCTAATGCTTCTGGCAACGGCGGCGCGGTGCCAGATCCCCCAGATAGGATGCAATGGGCGGAAGAGAGCGCCTTCCATTTTAATGAGCCCCATTGGAAGGAATTCCGTCTTAGATCGGGGTGCCCTAATTTTGAACTTATTTCAGATGAAGGTCCAACCATCTGAAATCGGCAACCCCAGAGGTAGCGTTAAACATGGAGGACATTTGAGAGACGACGGATTTTACATGCACCAGCATTAACGCACTCGGTGCCATAGCAGCCCAGCCGCGAGAGGAGTTCACCCTCCCAAGCACCGGCCAAGTCGGTTGCTGCTTCACTTTCCGTGTTCTTGCGGGAACGCAGTTTAGTGACTAGGCCACCGCGGGACACCATTTCACTGTTAACAGTATTAATGCCAAAGTCCCAGCATTTCCCTTTTGGCCGGCACTGTATTTGGGGAGTTAACTCCTCCAATTACGAAAGAAAGTGTTGTAAATTAAGATTGTTTTGTGAGACGCACTTATAATAATGATTTTCCGTTCTTACTACAAGAAGTCGCCCATTAATATCGAAGGTAGTTTCTTCACTTTGTTCTCGTGGATGGTTGCATTCGTGCAACTACGTTTTACTATTTTTAATTAAATATTTTCTCTCTGAATTATCTGGTTGCTTGTTCATTGTTTACATTTTGTATGAGATTATTTGTGCCCCCAGAATTCTTATATTTAATTTCTATTGCTATTCAGAATCCAGCAAGGGTCAATTAAACAGGTTCTTTCTAATTCCCAGTGTTCTAAGATTACCAAAATTATGCAACGAAGCCAATACACGAAACTCATATTCAAATTCTTTTACCATGGACAGGTATAAAACATCTGTTTCCCATTTTTTCATTGTTTTCTCTGCTGTAGAAAGATTATTTGTCGTCTTTACTCTCACTAAAACGTTGTGATACGACAGCTGTTCATGATTTTTTTTAACTGAAGTGTTTGTGAAGAAAATTTTTCTTCCGTCGTCTCATTAAGTTTTCCATAAAGTTGATATCATTCAAACCAGCAACTGTTTTAAACCAGTCAATTTGTTGCATCTTTGGACCCTTCATAACTTTTTAATATTTTGAAAAGTAAGGAAACATTCAATTTCGTCCTCTTTCAAAAGAAAAATGGGGGGAAATATAAATTTGAACACTTTACAGAATTTTTAAGCAAAGTAAGTTATGTAATTTAACAGCTCCTGCTTGACGATTTCGATATCATTCTTAACATTGAGTTTGCGCTTCGCGTTGCGTAAAAAAAATAATAATCGAACTACTTTCAAACGTGTCTCTGAGTTTTAACAAGTGATTTCTATTCACTACGTCATTTTGACGTCCCATGTTTGAAACCTCCTTTTGAAACTCAATCACAAAAACAGACTGTCAAGCAAAAAATACGTCACGCCCGAAATAAATCCGCACAATTTCTTATTACCTATTAACTGAGAAATAAAAAAGTTAAACATTGGCGCAACAACCCACTTGCGGGCCAACGCTTGCGTTGCCCAGCCACGCCTTCGCGACCATAGGCTCTGGGGTACAAAAACATATGCCTCGGCTAGATGGTCAGCCTGATGCAGCGCCCCAGTTTTAAGCTCCCGAGCCAGCTTGGCACTCATTTTATAACCCACTCAAGGGATGAAAGACTGATTGAACCTTATCCAGCCCGGATATCGAACACCGGACCTGTGGCACAGTAGCGCAATGCGCTAACCGTTCAACCACTGGGCTTCAATCACTAAGAAATAGCCAATGATTAAAATTTAAGGTTACGTATCGCATCCTGAAATCTGTTGGTCAGAGTTTTTTTTAAATTTTGTCAAGAAATGTAATGCACAGTTAGGCGTTCATTAAAAGTTAAATCACACAGAATTATTAATTAGAATTTTTACAAATTTCAAAGTACAGCTGTATTTTCAACTGAATCAGCTGATACGGGAAGTTTTTGACACAGTCGCAGGAGTTCTCTTTGTTTGCGTTTTCTTAGCCAAGAAAGGATTGAAAATTTCTGCTGTAAAAGAAAGCATATATTAAAATGAAAGGTAAAAATTTGTAGCATCTGCTATGTTTCCCATAGCAGATGATCGTAGTACCAGTTGCGGATTAATGCAATTATGTGGACCCGGGTGACTGGGAATTCATGCCCATTTCATGGAAGTCGAATCGTTTGCATTTTTGTGCTTCTTTTTTTACGGGAGGCACTATCGTCTCTCAGCCTCCCCCCCCCCTCTGTTCTATCTTGCTTAATAAGCATGTGCAAATTCGGGTCATTTGTAAGATATACGAAGGAAAAACTGCAAAACAACTGCCGAAGCATAAGGTACCTGAGAATTTTTTAAAATCTTGGCAGCTTAAGTGGCAATAATGCAGAGGTTCCTACTCAGAAAAAAAACTTCGCAGGGGAAGCAAACAGTGTTTGTTTACAAACATTTTCTTAACAAAAATTGAAATTTTGAGAGCGAGGTTTGAGACTGGAATCCCAACTTTAGGAATTAGAAGACAAAATAAAACAATTGTCCTCACCATCTGCCGTTATTTTAGGATTTAAACCAGAAAGACAGAAGCTTATCGTGCAGAAGCACTTTGAAAGTGAATAGATATTTTTTTGAAAGCTTTTTTATGTTCTTTTTTGATCTCAAATAACACTGACGTAGTTCTTGTGTTATCCTTTTGCAGTTACTCTCTAATACATCATCTCAAGTATTTGTTAGGCAAAGTTTATGTCACGAGTCAAGGAATTTCTCATATTCTGAAATTTTGTAAAGATCGAATTAATTTCACTTATAGACTATGAAAAACATTTGATTCCTTCCGTACGAATAACGCGTACGCAGATAGTGAGAATATAATTGTGCGTTTATAAATGTGTTTACATTACTGTAGGATGAGGTAACAGTTAGAATAGATGAGGTATGGTTGGAATATGCAAAGTGTGAACATTGTAAAACAGATTTAGTATGGTAATTTCAGTATAGGCTTCCTTTCTGAAGAACTGGTTTATGGCCGCATGTATTATGATAAGCTTTTAATACACAGCTCACTTTAGCGCGTATTTGAACTATGAGGATGTTTAAGATTTTTTTTTTTTTTGACACAATGATAAATGAGGAAAGTACAACTCATAAAATTTACGGAAGAATCTATGCAAATTTTAAGCATGATATTTCGTCAGTCTTCAACGCAATCTTTCATATCTTTAGTCTGTTTTGTGCCTAGCGTCTCTTTACCAGGAAGCTCAAAATTTTAACCCTTGCACTGACAGTCGCAAAAATTTATAAACGCCATTTAACCTTCCTAGACTTAATACACGAGCAATTAATTTCAACTTCATAAATACTCTAACACGACCAAGTAGGATGAAAATTTTCTGTTTTCATACATAGTCTTTTTAATAAAAAAATTATCCCTTGTCTCTATAGTTGATGTGAGAAATTTATCTATTATTGCTGACATCAGCATTCATCGGATAAAGTCACGCAAACAGTGAGGGCACCACCGACGTGGAAGCAGGATGTGTTGCGGACCCAGCCGCTACCCATCAGTGCCAGACAGGGTGACGTGACTCGACCAGGGGAGCGTGGAACTAAGAGATGCTGGAGAACTGACTGCGTGAGAAATAGCCTGATTTTTTGTAAATATGAATGTAATAGTAATCTAGAATAAAAATGTGTGTCGATAGTAAAGAGAGTCCAGCTTGCGTCCATCACGAACAAACTTGTGATTTAATTTGAGATTTCTAGGGAACAGGCGGAGCAGAGGCAACGTCGCATCCGTTTCAAAGCCTGCAGCTGCTGTAATTGCGAAATATTTATAAGGTAATTTGTACAACACGTTAGTACCTTTAAAGGTTATTTTTATAATCATTTTATGAACGGAAATGACACCACTTATGCCTTTTTATGCATTGTGCAATGTCAGTACTTGGCATGGTCACCATTGCTTTTTATAAAGGCACCAAAAACTTGTAATAACCTGTTGTTGTTGTTGCTAATGCCCTCTGGCAACCATGGAATGGTGGCAGATTCCCCGATATAGGAAGGCGATGGGCGGCTTACATTTTAATGAACCCCAATGGGAGGAAGTTTGGCTTAGCTCGGGGTCCCCTAATTTTGAACCGATTCCAGATGAGGGACCAACCATCTGAAATCCCTCTGTCCACCTCTCTCTCCGAGTACTGAACTGGCCACGTGGAAAATTACACACAGGCTACATACAATTTAGGCCATTTTAAAAAAAACCCACTTTCTAAAGAATCCATTTTGTATTTAAAGATTGAGCTGTTAACATTTTCCATACCAAAATTTTAGGGCCAGTCTGCCCAGGTTAAGAGGCTTTAATCAAGGGACAATGACAACTGGGACATTTTGACCCAGGCACCACTAATGGTTATCACCAGTGGCATAAACTGGCCTGAAATATTAGGGTGGGACAAAAGTTTCCTATTGTATATAATTGGGTGGGCAAAATGTTTCCTACTGTAGAAAATATTGTTTTCAAATAAGTGATAGCTGAATTTTCTCGAATTTTAGGGGGGGGGAATTGTCCCCTCTTGCCCAAGCAAGTTGTGCCTATGGTTATGGCACCACAACGACAGATGCACAAGGGGAATAGGGTGCCGGCATTGCCATTTGGCACATTGTCCGGATGACGACCACTGACTGTAAGCCTAAAACAGGCTTAGTGGCATAACTAAAGGGGTAGTCTTGTCCAGGCGGCACTTCTTGGTGGGCAGTTCAAACATTTTTCTTTTAAGAGAGCAGCTATAAAATCCTTTGAGCAGGGTGCAAAATTTACTCGGGCTGACGCTACCTGGAATCACCTTATTTTAAATTCGAAACTATTTCAATTTAATAAAAATTGAAGATTGATAATGTGTATTTTTTTATATATTTATTCTGTACTAGCTGAAGTACCCGATCTTCGCACGGGAATGAATGGACTTTTTGATATTACGATTTGTGGTGATTACTATTCATTGTAATAAACAGATATAGCAAAGTGAATATCGCGTTATATTGTGTCCAATAATCATGCATTCCGAATTTCAAGGCAATCGTTTGTACGGTGCAGAAGGCCATGCGGCGTAGCGCAATCTAGTGGCGAGTTTTAGCAAAACGGATACGGCGAAAATATTTTTCGCATTCAGATATCGATGTATTCGAATTTTCATGACTATCGGCTGGACAGTCCTGAAGTTCATGTGTTGACGTGACATCTAGTGGCAAGTTATAGGAAAATGGATAGCGCCAAACTCTTCCCCGTGTTCAAATATCTATGTATACCTATGTTCATAGCGATTATTTGCACAGTCAAGAAGTGATACACTGCAGGGCCATCTAGTGGTTCTATAAAGTAATGATTTGCTACAGCGCCGTCAAGTGGCGAGTTATAGCAAAATGGATAACGCCAAAATATTCTCATTGTTCAAATAGCTATGTATACTGATTTTCATAGCGACCGTGTTCAACTATCTATGCATACCAATTTTCATAACGATCATTTGCACAGTCAAGAAGTGATACACTGCAGGGCCATCTAGTAGTTAATTAAAGTAATGATTTGCTACAGCGCCGTCAAGTGGCGAGTTATAGCAAAATGGATAACGCCAAAATATTCTCATTGTTCAAATAGCTATGTATACTGATTCTCATAGCGACCGTTTGAATGGTCAAGAATTTGGCCTGCTGCAGCGTCATCTAGTGGCGAGTTAAAATAATAATGCATTGCAGTGTCATCTAGTGGTGAGTAACATCAAAAGGAACGCAGTTAGAATATATTCTTCGTGCTCAAATGTGTAAGTATAAAAAATTTTATGCCGATCAGTCGAACGGTATAGAAGTTGATGCTTTGCAGCGCCATTTAGCGGCAAGTTACAGCAAAATGGATAGTGAAAAATATTCTCCGTGTTCTAATATTCGCGTGTACCAAATTTCATCGAAATCGGTTGGACGATATTCGCATAGCAAACGGCTAAACGGAATAGAATTCAACGTTGTGCTGCGGCACCAAGTGTCAAGTTAAGGAATAGCATAAAAACCTTCTCCATCATAAAAGACTTAGGTGAACCAAATTTCATGGTGCAACGATGCTCAACGGTGCTGGAGTTTTTCAACCTCATAAACACATACCAACATTCATTTTTATCGGCACCAGTGTTATTATATATACCAGTCTCAAATAAAATCCAGTTTCAAATCTAAGCCTCGCCAAAGTGCCAACATACGCCATTTTGCAAGAGTTTTTTCAGGGAATCATTCGAAGCATTGAATTAGCAGCAATCAATATGGGAAATGGTTCGACCGCCAAAGAGTAGCACGCATTTATTTGAAAATTGGAATTCCTTAGTACAGCCGATTTTTTTTTAAATTATCAACTATAATGTGTTTTATTCATCGTTACTCCGATGTACTAAATGAGAAGATTTCAATTTTCTGAAATTTGGCGGAATTCCCCCAACTTAAATCAATGTACTCAATTGGCGAGAATTCTGAAGTTAGATCGCTTGAAATCCCTTAATAACTGCATTATTTCTTCACGGATCATTAAAATTTAACGCTGTATTCTAATAAAACCTTTGCACTTGTTTTCAAAAATCTATTTCCTTAAGCTCTCAATAAATTGCGCAAAGCCGAAAACTGTGCCAACCGCTAGAACTCACTTACTCAAAATCCATATTTCAGCCATTTTATTTTTTCGCCAAACTAAAAAAATTTACACATTAGCCTCGGAAATCTTCAATTCTTATTGTTTTGCGTGTAAAGCATTA
>JAWZYV010000567.1:0-20257 GCA_038373885.1 Cheiracanthium punctorium
GGATTCTAACCAAACCTCAAGACGGAGAAACGCTTTAACACGGGGATGGAACACCACAAAGAAACGGACCCTGCCTGCAATCAATCCCAAACAATAGACAGAACCTGCAGTTTAAAAACACGGATACAGAATAATAATTCGAAGCCTACCAGCAGACGAAATCAACGCTTAAGAACACTGTGATAGAAAAACACAAAAAAAAATTAAAAATTTACACTACCTGCATTCGAACCCAACAAACAGAGGAAAACATCAGTTACAGAACAAAGTATAAAACTAGACTATGGACATTTCCCCCATTCAAACCCAAACTCCAGACGGAACAATGGTATAAGAAAACAGTTAAAGAATAATACTACAACATGGACACTTCCTGGATTCTAAATAATTATCATGAATTACCGATGATTCTTACTAGAGATTTTAGTGTTAATTTTCACTATCAAGAATCTCAGCCGTCAGTTGATTTTTTAAAAGAAAAATTTGATCTAATTGTGAATACTTCTTGACTTCAAGCAACGCGTTTCGGTACAACGATAGATGCTGTATTTTCAAGAAAATTAGCAAATTTAGAGAGTAAAATTTATGTTTCACATTATAGTTACCACAAACCTATAATTTCATACATAAAATATTATGATGACATTCAAGTACCTATTTCCAATGAATAATATGAATATAACATTTATATAATCTTTGTAAAGTACATGAATAATAAATATAATTAAATTATAATATGATATTAAGTTAAAGTTTAATCATTTCAGTGATATGTGTCGTAAACGTCAAAGAAGTTTTAGTTCAATCGCGCGTAAAGATTACACGCACACACTTTTTTTTTTTTTTTTTTTTAAACTGAAAATCACCTTGGATACAGATGCGTTTGCTGCGAGATTTAAAAACCAAATGGAACTGTAAGAATCATTTAAAACTAGACAACAATCTTCGCAGCCAGTTTTCGTCCGCAAAGATTTGCATAATAGCAGTCGTGTAGTTCATCCGTGTCATGGGCGCCCGTTAGTCTAATCGTAGTGATTACAGGCTAAAGTTACCCTTTATGAGTGGTCTCCTAATTTTGAACTACTTCCAGAGAGACCTAGCACCTGGATTAGCACCTCCACCAGAGATATCCGTTAAACATGAAGGACAATGGATCCATGGCAGATTTTACGTGCACCATCGCTCTTTACTGTACACGATCCACATCAGACTCAGTCGCGAGAGAAACTTACCCTCCCAAGCACTGTCCGAACCGGTGCTGTTTCACTTTCGGTCTTCTAATGGAAACCAAGTTTAACGACTCAGCTACTGCCGGGCTGAAGTTCTTCACTAAACGGACATTCTTCAGCATTTCTTTTTACTTGATTCCTTTGTTTTGTTTGGAAAAAGATACCAAGTTTTACTTGTAAAAAGATACCAAGTTTCGTCCTTTCTTTGTAAAATTTTACTATCATCTTTAACCAGAGAAGCTACACAGACCAGTTACACCACAGCCTTTGGCAACCAGATTTTAAGGAGGGTGGAAGGACAAATTATTAAACTAGAATTTATAATATTAGAGAACTTGCGGCCAAAATTACTTTTAGTTACTATTAGCCATTATGTAGGGGGGGGGGCATGTCTTGCTGTCAGTAAAAAAAAAATAAGGTAAATCATACTAAACACATTAATTATAAAGTACTTTCCAACGCAATTTTATTTGTCCATGGACCATTACATAACGCATAGCTAATCTGTTCAAGGGTGGATTAAAGGGGGCAGGGGGCGACCGCCCCCCCTCCCCCAGAAAAAAGAAATTAATGTAAAAGATCCTATTTAACTTCCATGAAATCAATCTTCTGACTAACTGCCCCCACCGACAAACTAACCGCCCGCGCCCCTCCCCGTACAAACTCGCATAAATCCACCACTGAATCTGTTTGGCCTCACCGTCACAAAACTGTGATGGCAGCAATTCCTCTTCTATACCCATCGTTGCTTCCCGACTTGGATCTTTGAGTGCTCTCCTCCTCCTGTAACTCTGCTGGGTCACAGTGGAAACATTCAAACACAGAAATATTTATTTAATCACTGGCTTTAGAGCCTAAACTCTGAAAGCTATTTTATTTGCCCCTGTGAAAGAGCAATAAATGCCATACACTATTTTCCGCGAAAAGTGTTCGTTTAAAAGCTCAATCATTACGCAAACCACTTTTAACACTGAGGATTTTTTTTTTTTCCCTTGCAAGTATTAGAGTTGACAACTGAACGTTCGACTGAACAGTACGCCCCTCCCCGTCCCCCTCAAAAAAGTAAATTAATAATAATAATAATAAAGACCTACTGCCCCAAAACGCCAGTACCAGAAATCGAACCCTCATCTATATCAGATCATTACGTTAACCATTTACACATCAGTGCAAGTCGTGATTTAGCCTTATCCTTCGTACGCTTATTTCCATTTACGTATTTTATCATAAAACTGTTTAACGCGCAGTGTTCCCGCTCTGGAAACACCAAACTCTGACGTTTTCGCTGTTGTCAGTCACGAAGAATAGATTTGATTTATATAAAAATAGTTGCGGGTGACGTAGCTCCACGAGAATCCTTTATTTTTTAGCACGTCATTTCCCGTAAAGAAAAAAAAATGTGTCACGATTATTTTTAACAACACTGACATCTGCTGAAAAATGGAAGAATGCGAGAACAGCTGGCTAGATTGCCCAACGCTGAAAAAAGGGCAGCCGTTGCCATCGCTCGACTTAACTACCAGCAAGATGGAGGAAGATCGAAACGTTTATCGCGTGCCACAGATCTAGAGACCCTTTTTTGACGCAGCTGGCTGTGCGAAGACGAGCGATGGCGACGGCTCCCCTTTTTTCAGCATTGGGAAAGGGTTGCGCCTCAAAGGGTTAAATAACAAATTGATTATACTTATTTCTTTATTTATTTATATTTTCCCGAGTTTTACTTTTTTTTTATGGAGTTTTAAAACTTATTTGACCATTATTTGTAAATTTACTACATCCCCCCCTGGCTGTAAAAACAAAAATAAAAGAAATAATAGAAGAGTAAACCATAATAGTATCAATAAAATAGTTATATAATAGGGTGCGGAAAAAAACCTCGTAAAACACTACAGTTGATTTAATGTTTTCTTTTCCTCCCCCTAAAACTGCATGCAGTAGAAAGGTAAAGTTCTCACGACGTATTTAGTAGAGAATCAGGTTTGTCAAGTGCTTTTTTTACGAACAGGTCAATGTGTTGGGAAATCATTTCCAGCGTTTTCTCTCTCAATTTGGTTTTTCACTTTGTATGCTAAACTAAATAAAGCACGGTTGTGGCTAGTGATAGGCCAAATTAGGCTCGGAATTACTTTTCATTTTAGTTAGTCAAATTTATTTATTTATAGGGTCCGTGCTCTTTAATGGATAGAAAGTGAGGCTTTTTAGGTACACTAGAAAGTAATATCACTTTTTGTTTTTGTTCGTATGTCAGTATCATGCCTAGCCGAAATTATTTTAGTTAATAAAACGAATTTTGACACGTATGTGAATTTTTTACCGCCCTCTCACTCCTAGGCTAGACTAAGGCAATCCTTAGCCATGCCTTAACAAAACACAATACACTAAATCGGTTAATTACAGCGCGAGTAACATATTTTCGAAATCGTCATAGCTTAATATTATCCCATTCGATACTTTTCGATTTATCGCCAAATAATTGTAATATCGCCAAGCTCGGTTCATTTTTCAAAGCATTTATTTCGCATCATATTTGGCAATGTCTCGCATAAGTCGCCAACAATGGTGACTTTTGGCGCAACTTTTGAGAGAGGCACACGATCGTCGTCGGATTATTAGCTAATTATATTGCAGGATAGTATTATGTGCTTTAAATGTGTGACTGTCTCTAAACTGCCAATGACCAAATTGTATTGAAATTATTTTGAGTGCTCTTAGTAGAAGAAATATTAACGATACAGACACTATTTTCGATGGAGAGCTTTATCTTGTAATCCTTAATAACATATATCAATTTTTATTTCATTTCAAATAGCAGAATATCTCTAAAACTAGAAGTTAAAGCCCGTTGGGGAGTCAATGACAACGGGCGCGGGCGGTGGAAAGAACATTTGACGAAAGCATATCTACACTCAATATATTGAATCTTCGACCACTTATAATGAATAATTTCATATTCAATTTTTAAATTAAATCAAAAAATTGTAAATTTGGAGAAAAGTTGTGACATCAATATGAAGTCATTTTCACTTGCAATAGCTAATTTGTCACGCAAATGATTAACTTTATTTACTCTCGGACATATAAAATGGAGCTGAAAAGAGTGAAAAGTAGCTTAAAAATGGGGGAACGGGTGGCTTTTAAGATTTTTAAAGGAGTGCAGATTGTTTTCTATATTTTTATACATTATATGAAAAATTTCAAGAGGATCGTTCAAACGGTGTAGAAGTTATTAGGCTTTTTGTGATTAACTTTGCAAACTTTTTGAAGTGATGGCGGAAAAAAGTTTTATATTGGAGTCATGGATCAGCGTAACCAGTGGCGGATTTCCCAATAGGCGCATGAGGCGCGCGCCTCGGGCCTCATATTTCTAAGGGGCCTCCAAATTCGGTTTTCAGAAAGAAAAAACTATATGTAAATATCTGTTCAAGAGACATTGTTCATAGTTTCAGGATTGCTTCTAGAGTAGAAAGCGCTTTTGAACAATCTTTTCTTTGATGACTCCCTTTCCTCTTCACAGCATTGGACCATAATCTAAACTAATACTTTAATACGAATACTTTTAGTTTATGCTTTAATTCCGTATTTCACTGTAAAAATATCCAGAAACGTTCCTTGGAAATAAGGATAAGTTAGACTTACAAATACTATACAGAAAGTATACATTTCCCTTTGAAAACTTTATTGTTTCGTTCAACCCGTCACTTAACCGAATAGTGGTCTGACGACCTTAAAAAACAGGCAGTTCTCTTAAAAATGACTAGAATTGTAAAAAAAAAATAATCAAAAAAAAAATTCCAGTAGTGTTCCTTGAAAATAATAGGCAGCTGAGGTGCCCTAAATTCGAAGGAAAGTTGCACGAAAATACCAAGAACTTTACTGAACAATATGCAATTCAGTGGATCTTTCCTTAGCTGTTCAATAAAGTTCCTGGTATTTTCATGCAACATTCCTTGGAATTTTAGGGCCCTCAACTGTTTCCAAGAAAAATTCCTAGATTTTTTTGCATTGTTTTAATTTGCTCATTATATTTTATCTCAAAAAATACAGGTGCAGAGGGTCCCTAAACCTTTTTCCTATCCGGAATCAATCAGTTGGGTTGGGTTGGGGGATTACGGCCAATTATCTACAAGCAGGATCTATGCCGATGGGTGTGGGTGCTCCCCTTGGGGGTCTTTCTAATGGATTCTAACCCCTATTAACGCTAAGTTTTGGAGGAAACCAAGGAAAATTCCTAACGGTTAGGTTGGCGGACGCGACCTGGTTTTGAACCAGGCACCTTCCGTCTCCCAGTTCAGAGTTCTATGCGCTCAGCCACTGGTTAGGCCGCACTAAATCAGATTGCGGCTCAGTAGCTGATATTGCAGTAGGACATTCAAATACACCTGCTTTATAGATTGCAGGTGTACAGTCTGATAAGAATATTTCTCATTTTAAAAGAGAAAAGCCTGAACCGCTTTATTCTACAGCTTGAGATTGAAAAATTTGTCAAATATTAAATATTGAAATCTTCAAATATACCTAGAATATATAATTGTTGTTGATTGTCACGATGTAAAAGAAATTGGAAACAATAATTTATCTTCTTTCGAAAAATCACTAAAATTAAAAATTTAAGCTAGGGATAACCGAATTTATCTTTTTTTTGGAATCGAAACTTTCCCAGTATGCAATGATAAAAAATTGCCGAACAATAATTAAAAAGATATGAGCTGATACATGTGCGATAACACTTTTTGGGGGGAATTGGGGGAAGATATTTGATAGTTAAAAAAAAGTATTGAAAAATTAAAGAAAGCAATACTTAGCGTCACCGAAATTTCACATGCGTGCAAAGTTTCAGCTCGATCGGATGATAGTGGGTTAAAATTCATAGACAAATTTTGAACTGGAATGTCATACACAGTTAATTAAAAACTTAAAAAAACAAATGATGATTAATTTAATTTTTTGTTTTCAACTAAAAAATATTTATGATAACTATATTATAAATACGGCATGTATTTTATAGTCGCAGATGAAAATGCACCTAGGACCGAAGCTTAGAGCATACCCATTTACACATTATAAAGTGGAATTTATTTTTAAGTCAATAATATTTTTTGTACTTTAACTACTTAAAGTATTTTTTTTTAATTTTCTCTTGTAGTTTTTTTCATTCTATTTAAAATATAGAATTATGTACGTGTGTGTGTATATATATTATTCATACCTAATTACTCATTAGTAATAGTCCTCAACTAAGACAAGTATTGACAGTTTTTGAATAAACACAAAAATTAGACTAAACAGAAAGTTTACTTTTACTATTAAACTGCTTAGTTTTGCAGTTCCAAACGGGAAATTTATGAATATATTTAAATATTTATAAATATATGTTCTTGAAGGAATGTTAAATTTTTGGTTCATTTTATCCAAGAAAAGAATTCTGAACTTTGTGATGTCTAAGTCGTGTTTCTGATCAAGTTTCCCTTGTTCTGACCTTCAAAAGTACCTGTTAAGTAGTCAAAATTTTCATGACTGAAACAAGACATATGCCAGTGGTCCACAAAAAGTAATTCGACGTAATTAAGTAACAGTGAAAAAGAATCAATATAAAACTGCAGTTGCTGGGTTATACTTAGAGGTATGCTGATGTTTATTTAGTGTTAATCATGAAAAGTGAAACGTAGTGCAAAAATTATTGAGATAAAAAATGCTTTTTAAGATGAACAAATCTATAAACATAAAAATTATTTTAAAATTTTAATACTCCTTTTGTAGCAGGCCCTGACTATCGGACGGACACTTGGTGAACGTGCCCTGGGCACACATGAAGAAATAAGCTAAAAAATTGAGTTTAACACGATATATAGGGGCACAAAAATTGAGCCAGCAAAAGGACACAAAATCTGAAAAGTGCCCTGGGCACAAAAGTGTTATAGTGAAAGTCAGGCCCTGGTTTGTAGACACAAACTAGATATAAAAGGAATTAAAACGTTTTAAAATAATTAGTAATAATGTAAAGGAGTTAGAGTTAGTGATTTCTTTTTTTTTTTTTTTTTTTTGAGGAGGGGGCCTCAAAATTGAGTTGCGCCTCGGGCCTCTCAAGAGCGAAATCCGCCACTGAGCGTAACTGTATAGTAGGATGGTACGTTTTAAAGAATAACTATGTATTGGAAATATTTTGAGTGCTGCTGTAGAAAAACTATAAATGCTAAACAGAATTTTCAATAGGGTGCATGGTACTGTAGATAAGAATAACGTATATAAATTTCGTAGAAATCGATGGATATTTACGGGAGTTAGAGCACGGACGGACGGACAGACAGACAGACAAACCAAAATCATAAATACTTTCAACCTTCTTGGAAAGGCTTAAAAAGTACAGTCCTTTCCGGTACACCTTGTCTATCTCTCTATTCTAAAAAAAAAAAAAGTAGCCGCCGCTGTCAAAAGCTTGTCACGCTAGCTCCTCCGTAAACGTGAGGAGTTGAGTTTCGACGAAGGTGTCCACAAATTCGAAACTTCTCCATTCCGCTGATTTAAATTTTGATATTTTAATTATTTTAGAAGATATTAATAAAAAACTGAAAAAATAAGTATCATGGTTGCCAGGTTTTGCAATTTTTGGCACCATAAAATCATTCATGCCTTTGCAGCAAAGTAGAAAAGCTACTCACAGTACGCAGAATCGCGCGAAACATGAGATAGACATCCCTCTTTGCATATAAGAATTCCTTTGATCTCGCAGGAAAAACCGCCCAGCCAGCGAACATCTTTCGAAACAATGAACATCTCCCTCTCTGTGCCCCAGGCATAGAGAGGCGTCTCAAGAAAAGGGTGGAGCTATTGTTGTACCCTCGTTCGTCAACCTGTTAGCCCATTATTGAAAAAAAACGTATCAATGAAAATTTTTTTGTCTGCGACCAACGTTCCTTTCCAGTAGGGCTTTTGAAGGCTCAGGTGCGGAGACAGAAACTTGTGGAAAATAAAAACGAAATTTAAAGAAAAGAAAAGAAAAAGAGCAACTCATCTTCATGAAAAAATTCTATCCATTCTGACAGCATGCTTCTCCAAAGCTATTGCAACCCCCACCCCGACCACAGTTTGGAACTTTTCTGGAATGAGAATGACTCGTTATCTCCGAAAAACTCTCGCTCTCGCTCAGGACTGATGAGAATGAAATAACTACTGTGCTTGCTAAATACCATTCTAACGCCTATTTCATCCACCTTTTGACAAGACAACCGAACGGGGACCCCATAGCCAGATCCGAATTGCATAATGACCCGGTGGGTGCACGCTATATCCAGGGCTCGACACTAGCTCCAGCAACTGATCAGCATGCATGCTCGGAAGAAGATCCCCACGTGCAGCATCGTCAGACCCCCCCCCCCCTGTGCTTTCTTCTTACCTGGATGACCTTGATCGAGTCCTCCAGGGTCGAAGCTTCGGGCAGACTCGTAAACAACAATGGTCTCCGTGGGGCTGCTTTTTATTGGAGGGGGAGTTGGAAGACGCCCGGCAGGTAAAGAACCAAAAACATGGCAGGGGTCCCTATATATTTCTTAGAAAGCAGCAATAGAGAATGTTCATCTTAGAACTGAAAAAAAAAAAAAAATCCCCTCTTTTTTTTTTTTTTTTTTTTGTTGCAGAGATTGTAATATTGGTATTTTTTTTTTAAAAAAGACGAAGTTTCACGCCCTGAGTCACGAGAATTACATTCGAGAAGTTCGCACTAAAAAGACTGAGACGAGCGTATGTTTAATCTATGTATTTATAGAGGGAGGAGGGTAATAAAAGCACAAGATGAAAATTATTACGTACGAAGCTTACGTGGGGCTGGAGCGAAATTACCGTGTTCATGAGGGGAAGGCCGCAACCGTAAATTTGGTCGTCTCACGTCAGGGTAAAAGAATTTCACTTTTTATGTTATGCCCTATTCCGTTTTTCTTTCTCAGTCTCTAGGAGTAAAATTTTCAGAGCTCTCAAAAAGTACATAAATTTTCCACAGCAACAATATTTCATGTTTTTTTTTTTTTTTTTCAAATTTAACTCACACAGTATGTACGTATCAAATTTTGTAATTGATTTTTCACTCTCTTCAAATGAGAAAAGAGGGCGCAGATTTCCATTTCGAGATTGGTGCAATGACAGAAGCATTTAACCTGCTCGCTCCGATCGTTTCAACGACGCAAGCCGATGGAAACGAACAGGTTATCTCCCATCTATAAGCTACTATTTATTTTAAATCACTGTCCTTAGAAACATTCTAAAGAAATTTTAAGAATTACCATACAAACAAAGCGATCGGTGTCGTTTTTACTAACAGGGTTGAAATCTGAAGGTCCCGGGTTCGGACCCCAGCGAGCGTCTATCGATCTAATGGTCTAGAGTTTTGGTGGGTCTTCTCCAGATGCAACGTGAATACGCGTTAGAACCCCTTAGAAAGTCCTCGACCAATGCAACTGCCGTCCTAGGCAGATCGCCCACGCGTTGGCGTCGCTCACACAGGCGGATTTTCCGATATTCGCGGTCAAAACTCACGAAGATACGAAGTTAGCCATGACAGTCATATTACTTATTTTTTCGATTCTTTTTGGTTTCTTGAATCCAATGACAGCCTGCATGATATTTGAATCGAATGTTTTAACGGTCAAACACTATTGAAAAGTTTGTCGTCGCCTAAATACCTTATTCGTTTAAATATTAAAAAAGAAAAGTTATCGTGTTTTATAAGTGTTTGGTGTAACTTTTATAATGGATTGTGAACCTGCTAGTATATATATTTATGTATTTAAAATATATGTTGTAATTTTCCTTAGTTCTTTTTCCAAAAACCAAAATAAAACAAATCTTTGAGTTAAATTTCATGTAATGATTGACTGTATTGAGCTATAAAGTTATAAATTCATTAGAATCAGATCATAATAAAGTTCCTCATCGTAAATTAATGTCTATGCTAATTGTAGCTGCTAATATTTGCTACTCTCCTTATTATTAGATAATTAACAACAAACATTAAAAAAAAACGAAAATATTTTTTTTTAGGTTCATCGTCTGTGACTGTCGTCATATGTCGTCGGCAATTAACTAACTATTATAGAGACTGTAACTCAGAAGATAATGATAAAAAATTTGAAAATCTTGTCGGCAAAGTAAACATTTTTTGGGGTGTTGAGAATGGTTTAGCACATGACTGAAAACAATTATTATCGATGTTTTCATCATGTTTTTTTCTGATTTCTTTAGCTTTTTACATGTTTAAATCCACCTATAGGTTTTGTCCAAAAAATTTTAAAAATCCGCCTGTGTGCGTCGCCACAACAACACACAAACATAAGTAAGATAAAAGGCGCAGTTTTGTTGTCTGCTGTGGACGCTATTTTTACTGCGCTACTGATCAGAACAAAGAGGAAGTATACATATAGTGAAGCAAGAAGGATCCTAATCTGATCTGGTCGCATCGCAATAAACATTTCTGTATTATTTTTGGAGTCAAAGAACGTGGAAGTGATGTTTACTTCAGATTTTCTTTGTGTGTGTGTGTGTCTTTTACTTTACAACAAAAGAAATACAAAAAAAAAAAAGTCTTGAAGTCTAGAAGACAGTTTAGAATTCTTACAAGATGTATGGCATTTTTCTTTACTTTGAGCGAATCCTAATTTAAGAGAGAATTGAGAATCATTTGAGAGAATTTGTCTGCTTGAGAAGCCCGCCCAGAGAGAATATGGGCAAGTCAACTGTCTATCATGCTCTTTTGATGCCCAGAACCAGACCATCCCTATCCCTAAAAGGAAGGAAAGTGGGGGTTTTCTACATCTATTTTATCTCTTTTTTTAAAAAAAAGAAATAAGTAGTAAAATATCATTTAGAAAATACGTCTACAGCCCTGCCCGGCACATAAGAATATTTTAAAAATTAACCACGTTATTTCAGGCAAAATAAACCGCCATCTGAAGGTGGAGTGATATCAGACTTTCTCTCGTAGGGGCTTATTGCTCGGATCGATTTAGAAATATTATTAGATAGAATAGTTAGAAATATTAAACATTGTAGAATTATTTCGATCGTGATATATTATTTTAAACCTTTATAGGTGGCTTTTAATGTAGGATGTTTAAAACTTGGAAAAACATAAAACAATTAAAACCATTTACTTGCTATTTATAAAGTGGATTTGCAGTCGTCCGCTTTAATTTACACAATGACGGAATCATGGATTTTGATCACAAACGGAATAAAATCATAACAAATTTTAAGAATACCCTGCAGCAAAACAGCACTTTATTTTCAATGATTGATTATTGAATAGTTCTTGAAGTAAATTTTTTTGTAAGCTTGTTTTTACGTTTATTTGCTTTAGTCGATAATTTTATTTGACTCGCCAGAATATTGAGATACTCACATTTCACAAGGAGCAGAACCAAAAGCGTCCGAATATGGGGTCCCACGATCGTGGGTCCTGTTTTTATTAATCTTCGAAAATGCACTTTGTAAGCTGTTTTCCTCCCACAGCAAATGAAAGATACTTGCAAAAAATAATCCTACGCTATAGCTATGCTGATCTCTGACTCGCTGACTCTGGAACAATTTCAGTTCAACCACTCCAAGAAAAGACTTTTACCTCCATTACTTCAAAAAGATTAAAAAATTTAGCTCAAAAAACGTAATAAAACCCACACCGTTTGCACAATCGCCTTGAAATTTTTCATTATTATGAATATATATATATATATATATATATATATATATAAACAATCTGCGCTTACTTTAAAAATCTGAAAATGTACCCGTTCTCTAAGCGATTTTTCGCTATTTTCACCTCTATTTTACTTCTGAGAGTAAAAAAAAAAAAAATTAAACATTTGCGTCACAAAATTAGCTGTAGCAAGTGATATTGAAGTCATATTGAAGTCACGGTTACAGATTTTGAAGGGAAAATTGCGATTCAATTTCGTTTAAAATAGTTTTTCCGGATTACCCAGTTTTAATTTTTTTAAACAAATAAAATGATTTCTTCTGCACGAAGCATTGATAGAAGAGGAGATGGGGTGTTCTCACAAAACGAAATCGTTCGAATGCGAAAAATTTCCGCACGTTTCCAGGAGAGCATGAAATATATAATTTCAGTATATAATAAAAATTGAATATATAGTTATTTATTTTAAAAGAACGAATATTAAATATATACAAGTGTAGATATATTTTTATCAAATGTTTTTTTCTAACGCCCTTTGTAATTGCCTTCACAACGGGCTTTATCTTCTATTTTATAACAATAAACTAATTGATTATAATGATATAGTTTACTTCACCTGGCTAAAACTTCGGATTACTTAAACAGTAAAGTTTTCCTCGAGCATTTTCACTCGAAAGGCCTAAAGGAAGAGTTAGGCTTCCAAACCTGTAAGTCGATATCAACTTTGTTAATGAGTATTCTATTCAGAAATATTCATTAATAAAAACATTTAAAAAAAAAGCTAAAGTGACCAACCGTCCTGTATTATACGGGACAGTCCCATATTTTGAGGTTTTGCCGCTATTTAAAAGCAGTCTCGTATTGTACAATATTTTCATCCCTGTGATCACAGACAGGAAATAGCCGTTCTTTGTTAAAAATCACTATTTTCGAAGCCACCCAATTTCATATTTTTTGTTTAATTTGCAAAGAACACTGAAAAGTGTGTGCAAATAAATATGTATCTGGGTGATTGGCAAAGTTATAACTACTGAGTATAGATTTGCATTTAAAAATTAAATCGAAGTTTAAACACTGCTATTTTCATAAATTTCAACTTCCCCACCCCCTCGACTTACGTGAATATCGTAATTGAACTTATGAAATATGGTCACTTTAACATAGCGTTTTTTTAACCCTTTGAAGCGCAGTAATTTCCCCCTGCTGAAAAAGGGCAGCCGTTGCCATCGCTGTATTTAACTACCAGCAACATGAACACGGTGGACGATGGAATCGTTCATCACGAGCCATAGATCTAGAGACCATTTTTGACACAGCGGCCGCACAGCCGGCTGTGCCAAAAAATCTAATCTCTGTGGCACGCTATGAACGATTCGATCGTCCGCCATGTTGCTGGTAGTTAACCCTTTGAGGCGCAACCCTTTCCCAATGCTGAAAAAAGGGCAGCCGTTGCTATAGCTCGACTTAACTACCAGCAAGATGGCGGACGATCGAAACGTCGATCGTCCGCCATCTTGCTGGTAGTTAAGTCGAGCGATGGCAACGGCTGCCCTTTTTTCAGCATTGGGAAAGGGTTGCGCCTCAAAGGGTTAATGCTGTCGCATGGTATGAAAACTGACTGAGAAAAGGAGAGCAGGGAAAAGAAAAAGAGAGGCAGAAGAAAATACAATTGTTTGGCTTTGATCGATCAAGCAGTCAAAATAGGCGACTCAAAATGACACATAGAAATTAAAACTACGGGAGTGACCGAAAATAAAGGATTTATAATTCCCTTACCGCCCAAAATTTATATCACAAAATACACCCACAATATGCTTAAAGCCATATAACTTTCTACTTTTTCCACCTCCGCATTTCTAAATGTTCTGATTCACTCTACTTGTTCCATTTGAACTCCTTCACGTTTTTGTTTTCTTCTCTTCTTTGTTCATGGTTTTATACTAGAAAAAAAAAAAGCAAAAACAAATGCCCTTGGCCCCTCTCTGATTACTATTTATCTGTCAACCCGTTGTGCGGAGTATCAGAGCTTGTTGTATGGTCTCTCAAGTTTTTGTTGTTTACTTTTGTCTGTCTGTGTGTGCGTATTTAATCATTTTAGATTTTTAACGGCATGCGAACATTATATAACATTCATAAGATTTCTTTTATGTGCCTACAAAGGTTTGTAATAGTTAGCAGCAATACATACTCCACTCTTTTAAAAAGCAGTTTTGTACCAAACGGCCAAAAGAGACATGACAGCTCATTGTTCATTCTGTAACTTGCGCCATAGAATAAAGTTGTGATGCATGAAAATCTTTTTTTTTCCACCGAAAAATACTAATATATATAATTTTAAGAACTTAATTTATACTTCTTCCAACCAACACAAAAGAATTTTATACTCCTTAAATTTTACTCTTAACCCTTAATAAAATATAGGCGCTTTTTAAAAGCTCACTGTATCAGTAATATTAGGCAAGTAGTCTGTACTTCGACACTTCGAGAGAAATTCATTGGAGGGATTATTTGGTCTGGTTCACTGAATAGTAAATCCAGCCTTGATTAATTCCTGATATCCTTTAAAAAAGAGACAAGGGATATATAGAGAAAAAACCATTAAAAAAAGAAAGAAAAGAAAAAAGAAAAGATGGGTAGGGGGACTTCGGTTTTCTATTACACTGGGGCTCGGGGGTACCTGCAGAAAAACTGTCACAATACCTGCAGGTTATATGGAGCCAGTGCTGCTGAAGCTCAGGTGCCAGCAAAGACAGCTGTCGGGCCCTGGAGAAGCCCCGAGATTCGGAAAACAGCTGCTTGCACGTGCTGAGCTAAGAAAATACCAAGAAAATCGAGAGGTGGAAATTGAGGGGCTGTAGTGATGTAGGCACGGGTAAAGTGAGAGCAGATGGCTAACACAGAGGTGGACTTCTGGAGTCCTTCAGAGCTCACGATTTCAAAAGGTTTACTTATTACTTTTTTCACCCTCTGAATGTTTTTTTTTTTTTTTTTTTTTTTTTTTAATCTTTTGTTTCTCTGCAGATAGCTATAGATTCAAGCTTCGAGGGGTTTGGTTAAATCTTGAAGGCGTGCAGACACAGCGTGATAATTTAAGCTCCAAGACAGCGATTGTAAGCAGCAGATCTCGTGAATTTCAGCACGGCGAGCATGATCAGAGAGAAAAACAAAATGTATAAGAAAGGGTGAAGCATTTAACTCGGTAGTTAAAGAAATGTTTTCAAGTCGTGACGTAAGACTGGTGAGCAAAAAAAGAAATGGGTCACGCACTTCTTCAACAAACATTTAAGCTCTGCAGCGAATCTTTTCAAATTGCGCAAAAGCCTCTTTTGTTACTTGGGCGGGAGATTTCCGGACAAGACGCTCTCATCAAAAGCTAGAGAGGTTTGGCTGTCAATTTTAATCCGACATCTAGCATACACCAATTTGCGCGACTGCGTATACAGGCTTAGAGGACACCACTTTTATAACTAACTGGGAACTCGACGCCTCCACTGGTCTGGTGTAACTAACTGGGGACTCGTCTAGGGTGAGCTAGTGAGCCCATCTTAGAAAGAATTTAACCCACTCAAAGAAAAAAAGAGATTTGTATGGCAAGAATAGAAGATGAAAGGCCTAAATAACCGAGGGGATAAATATCCAAGAAACTACGCATTTACACCCAAGTCACCACCTGTTGATTAGAATCAAGTATGAGTTCTCTTTTTCCTATCTTCCAGAAAGACAAAATAAATAAAACTGAAACAAAGAAAAGAAAAGAATCATACCGAACTTATCTATTATAAAATATCTCCCCATGCAATGCTATTTGGACAGGTACGTACTAAACAAACAATTAACCTGCTCGCTCCTCTCATCGCAGAGGCCCCGTTTCTGTGCTCCCCTTTTGCTACCCGAAATGGATTTTTGAATGTCCCACTGTGTCTCATCAATTGCACAAGCACAAATGTGTGTCAAGCTGGCCGGACCACATTTCGCAAAATGAAAAATAACAGGATAAAAAATTAGTGCTATATTAGTGCTCATTAGTGCTCGAACCCCAGAATTAGTGCTGCTTATTTAAGCGAGTAATTCACAATTTAATGTGGTCCGGCTATCTTGACGTCAAGCTGGCCGGCCACATAAAGAAAAATTTATTTTTTCGGAAATTTTTATACATACAAAATTAGTGCTATATTAGTGCTGGCTGAATACCAAATTACAGAATTTTTGATCCACATTTAAAAAAGTTATTAAATAAATAACGTGGTCCGGCTATCTTGACGTCAAGCTGGCCGGCCACATAAAGAAAAAAATATTTTTTCCCGAATTTTGTTACATACAGAATTGGTGCTACATTAGTGCTGGTTGAATGCCAAATTACAGAAATAGTGCTCCGTATTTAAGAAAGTTATTAAATAATCAATGTTGTCCGGCTATCTTGACGTCAAGCTAGCCGGCCACATAAAGAAAAAATTATTTTTTTTTTCGAATTTTGATACATACAGTATTAGTGCTAGATTAGTGTTGGCTGAATATCAAATTACAGAATTTGTGCTCCGTATTTAAGAAAGTTATTAAATAAATAATGTGGTCCGTCTATCTTGACGTCAAGCTGGCCGGCCACATAAAGAAAAAAATATTTTTTCCCGAATTTTGTTACATACAGAATTAGTGCTACATTAGTGCTGGTTGAATGTCAAATTACAGAATTAGTGCTCCGTATTTAAGAAAGTTATTAAATAATCAATGACGTCCGGCTATCTTGACATTGATTATTTAATAACTTTTTAAAATATGGATAAAAAATTCTGTAATTTGGTATTCAGCCAGCACTAATATAGCACTAATTTTGTATGTATTAAAATTTACGAAAAAATAATTTTTTCTTTATGTGGCCGTTTAGCTTGACGTCAAGCTACCTGGCCACATAAAGAAAAAATTATTTTTTCCCGAATTTTGATACATACAGAATTAGTGCTAGATAAGTGCTGGCTGAATATCAAATTACAGAATTTGTGCTCCGTATTTAAGAAAGTTATTAAATAATCAGTGTGGTCCGGCTATCTTGACGTCAAGCTGGCCGGCCACATAAAGAAAAAAATATTTTTTCGGGAATTTTAATACATACAAAATTAGTGCTATATTAGTGCTGGCTGAATACCAAATTACAGAATTTTTGATCCATATTTTAAAAAGTTATTAAATGAATAATGTAGTCCGGCTATCTTGACGTCAAGCTGGCCGTCCACATAAAGAAAAAATTATTTTCCCCCGAATTTTGAAACATAGAAAATTAGTGCTATATTAGTGCTGGCTCTGTACCAAATTACAGAATTTGTGCTCCATATTTAAGAAAGTTATTAAATAATCAATGTGGTTGTGGTCCGGCTATTTTGACGTCAAGCTGGCCTCTACATAAAGAAAAAATTATTTCTTTCAGTTATTTAATATCTTAATTATTTTTTATTCAGTTATTCAATCATTTACATCGACAATTTAGTTACTGAATTTAACACATGGTCAGGGCTACCAGAAAATACAAAATTAGACATTAATACTTATTTACCATCTGTACTCCACTGAGATGCAACATTCACCCAACGGAAGTATTTGAGTTTTACTTAATAGCCTTGATGCACAATGATATTGTAATTAAAGTGAGAAGAGGTGGGGAATTTTACAGTTACGCTTACTATATATATATATATATATATATATATATAACTAACAAGTAAAACACAAAACATACTGCAAATAAGACATATCTCGCATAAAAATATAACAGCTATTAGCAAGAATTAGAAACCAGATTTTGAAGCCAAATAAAGTGCAAGAATTATTGTGATAATATAATGGAACGGAAATTATAACCACTGTCACCATCGTCAGGGGCCACAAACAGTGGATTATAATTTACAGCAAACCAAATAGTAGGGTTTCGGTTGTGTGGCATATCAGAAGAGATATTAACTCCACACATCTGGGCCCTACCCTACTATATAAAGGAAAGAAGAAATAAAAAAAATAACAAAAATTAGAAATAGGAATTATAATTTTACATACCAGACCTTGAGCAGAGCACATGGAAATTTCATTTGAACAATTGATACGTGTTGCCAATGCTAAGAATTGTAAAAAGTGAAAAATGGTGTTGCCACTAAATAAAAGTTTAAAAGTGGAAAGAAGAAAGTATAGGAGTTGCCAAATACTAAAAGGTAATATTATTAAATTTTAAGAATATCCAGGTATATTAATATAATAAATATATATTGAATAATAATAAATTAAAATGATTGAATAAAATAAATAGTATAGCAAAATTAAATATAACATATTGTTTAAAAAATATAATGATTATTATTATTGACAAAGTATGTATAATAAGTTATTGTATGACAGAAGATTAATCTAGTAAATAAGAAAAAAATAAAAAATAATGTTTAGGACAGAATAATCACAATATAGGAACCCCGGTTTTTTTTTTTTTTTTTTTTTTTTTTTTTTTTTTTTTTTTAAATCCTCCAGATATATATATGCATGCATATACACATCCAAATTGTTTTTAAACATATTACTTTTTTTTTAATGAGAAAAACTACCTCCGCCCGACCCAGCCATCCAATTACAACCTTAAAACCAAAACCCCACCCAACCTCCAGAAAATTAACAAAGACATTAGACACATCATTATCAAGAATTGTATATAATAGATTTTAGGAACTTAGTGGGATAGTTGTATTGTCTAGCTGACAGAAATAGAGATTTAAAATTGGAGACTTTAAAATCATCAGAACATAGAAACTTGATTCTACAGCAGTGATTATAGATGATATTGCGAAATACAGATTTATGTAAGCAGGAGGAAAAATGAGTAAAGCTATTTACTTTAAAGCTAAAATCTTTACGCTTATCATATATATTGAAACTAAGGCTATTTCTAGGAGTGAGGGAGATACTTAGATCTAGAAAACTAACAGAATTGTTAAGCATATCATTTTTAATTAATTCCAGAGCAGATGGATATTTTATGGGGAAGATAATGTTATTATTGTTAGTAGTGTTTACAAGTAAGATATCATCTATATATCGTTTAAGAATGATGTGTGTATTAGTATATTCTTTTTCATAGTAATATAAGTAAAAATCTGCAAGGTAACTAGATGCTGAACCACCTTGTGGTATACCATGATTTTGTAGATATATTTTATTGTTATGTAGAATAAAATTATTATAGATAATAAATTTAGATAGACAACTGAAATAAGTTACATCAACATGGGAAGGGAGCTGAATATTGTTAACACAAGTTTCAAATAATTCATTAATTACATTGTAAAGGTCGTCAAGAGGAATATTGTTGAATAGATCTTTAAAATCATAGGTATATAAAGAGGTAATATTACTAATAGTACATATTGTATTGCGTAGATCATAACTATTTCCTATAGAGTAATCATTACGTTTTATATAATACTCATGCATAACAGACAGAATCTTTAATAGAAGTTTACTTGCTACATTGCTATATGTATTACATCCTATTGTAACAGTTCGAAACTTTAAAGGCGATTTATGAAATTTAGGGATTAGTACAATATAAGGATAGTTTAGATTATTATGTTGTAGGTTGAGAAGTTTATAGAAAGCCAGAATTTTTTTGTTACAAACTACAGTAGACAAATTAGTAGAGGAATAGATACTGTTATTTACAATTGTAGAGGCTAACAAGCTATGATATAACTGTTTAGAAATAAAAGCATAGTTATTGGATGATTTATCTACATAAGTGATTATGAAATACTGCTTTATAAAGTCTATTTGAGTATGAAATTGACTATTGACAGGAGAACTATATTTTACATATGTAGCAATATTTTGCTTAAAGATTGAAAGTACTTTTACTTTCCAGGTAGTGAAGGCTTCAATAGGAATGCTGTATTTTAAGGCAGTATTATATATGTAAAAATCTAAATCATATGTGAATTGTGTTACAATGCCACTAAGAGAGTGTTTTGAAGGAATACGGTGTTTAGAGCCCTTCTGCATGAGTTTTTTTAACCTAATATCTTTTATGATAGCTAGATCCCCAGTAATGATGTGTCCATAATCCCTATTAATGAAGTTCCTATAGTGATTGTCATTGCATATACAGGGTGGTGTATCAGAAGGGTTACATGTTTTTGAAAAGGAGTTATAGTTAAATAGTTTCCTACCAAAGGGTAGGGGATATTTAAAGGACTTTTTAATAATGACATTTTTGATGGGAAAGTAAGTGTTATTAGTAGAAAATATTGTATTGAAGTTTAAGTTATTGATTGCAGGATTTGTGAAAGTAATTAATAGGTTAGAATTAGAAGGTGTATTATTACTG
>JAWZYV010000568.1:0-27015 GCA_038373885.1 Cheiracanthium punctorium
TTTTTAAATAAAATATGTTGGAAATGTTAATGTCCATATTTTTATGGTAAGAGTATAAAATAATCTGATGTATTCATAATCAGCTGTTAATTTATAATGAGTTTTAGCTAAATTTAGTAGCTGTGTTTTCTTATTTAAAATTTATAAAGACTTAAAAACAAAGTTCTCCAACTAAATCTTTTAACCTTTTTAGGTGGAGAAATTATTTTATGTATATATATTTCATATTTAAAAAAAGGTGGAGAGGGGTTGAATTGAAAGCAAACTATTTTTGAAATACAGTCATTAGTTGTTTTAGATTTTTTTAAACGATCTAGAGGAGGAAAACACGTAAAAATCCATAAATGGTATTTATCAACAATGTGTGTTATTATACAGTTTTTATCAATTTTACATTCTCACACCAGTATTTGTTAAGAGGTCTTGTTATAAAATATATTAACCCGTTTTTGCCTAGCGTCCCTTCTTTGGGACGGCATTTTCGCTAACAGTCTAAAACGTTATTTATTTTTCCTAGCCTTCATTCGCGAGTATTGAACCTCAATTCCACAAAATATTTTAATATGGCCAAGTAGGATGTTGACATTTCAATTTTTATACATAATGATTTTAAATGCAATCATCCCTTGTTCAAAAAGTTGACATCAGAAATTTATCAATTACTGCTGGTGTTAGCAAAAATCGAAGAAAGTCGCAAAAATATCCAGGCACGAATGGGTTAATATAAGTCGGCCACGTCACGGGATAGGTAGGTAACGTAAGTAACGCCACCTATCGTTTCACGCAGAGACGGCCCAAGGGGCGTGCGGGGCCGCATTTTCGCCGATCCCAACCGCCCGCGCGAATACCGCGTCTGCGCATGCTCAGCGAGATCGAGAGACCGGAAACCGCAATCAGCTTTAAGGACGGTGCTGGCGCCATCTGTTCGGTGAAAATGTAGTTAGTTTATTATAGTGATAATGGATATAGTGATAATAAATTAATCAATAAATTACATTATCTATTATCTTCAATGAATATTTTTCAACGCTCATTTTAATGTAACATAATTTTAGTTAATGAAAATTAGTTTATTTTATAATAATCAAATAAAAGTGACTGAAGAATACACATATTGAAATGTAAATTTTATTACCAGATCTTCAATTTTGCTTTAGCTGATGAAAAATAAAAGCATAAAAATGTTAAATTATAAATTTAATTTACATATGGAACGTAAATTAAGGCTTTTTAATGTAAATTTCTGAATTTTTTATTAAAGGTATTTTTTATTTAAAAAAAAAACAATATTTCACATTAGTATTATTAAACAGATTTAAAGTTTTTGCTTCTTAGTTTTAAGAAATTATTTAAATCAAATGAATTTTTATAACTTTATGAAATGCTCAATTTCTAATAATTTAGTCTTGATTTTTATTTGTGCATTTTGCATTTTAAGTTAATATTGCATAATCCACAGTTTTTCTATTTCAAATTTGGTGTAAACTTACCATAGGCGTAGAGTTATATGGGCCCGTGGGGCTCGAGCCCCCCCCCCAATAAATTGTGAATAGGGGCTGAGCCCACCCAATAATTTACCACTAAATACAGAAAACTAATTTATGTAAGAAAAAAAAATTATGTAATTCATGTAAGAAAATCCATTCTTACATGAATATTTCATGCAGAGGAAATCATTTTATTTGTCAAAAAGAGTTAACTTGGTAATCGTGAAAAACTATTGTAAACTAATTGGAATCGCAACTTTCCCTTCAAAGCCTGATGACCAGGACTTCAGTATGATGCCATTATCACTTGCAACACCTAATTTTTTCACACATATGATTAACTTCATTTTAACTCTCGGAAATAAAACAGAGATGAAAATAGTGAAAACTCGTTTGAAAATTAGGGAACAGGTGGATTTTCAGATTTTTAGAATCGTGCAGATTATTTTTATACATTATTATGAAAAATTTCAAATGATACATAGATTTTATTACTTTGTCGTACAGAACTTTGTAATCTTTTTGTAGTGATGGTGGTAAGAGTTTTATCTTGGAGTGGTTGAACCAGAATTGTTCCAGTCAATGAGTCAGGTATCAACATAGCTGTATAGTAGGATGCTATTTTATTAATATGCCTTCATTATTATTTTTCAAATTTAAATTCATATGTGCACACATGCAAGATTCCACAGAAATGTAGAATAAGTCACCAATTTTTCAAATTCCAATACCAGATTTGTAACAACCCCCCCCCTCTCGGCTACCTTTTGTCCAATCAGGGCCTGATTATAGAATAGAACCATAAAACCCATGTCTACAAAAAAAAAAAAAAATCTTGGGCCTCAAAACTGCAATACTTAATATCTAAAAAATATATAATTATTAAAAAATTCATGTTCTGGAAGAAAAAAAACTTTTAAAATTTGCCAGATTTATCTGTGAGTTTAAAATAATCAGCAGCACCTACTGCCATGCCGCACTGTTCCTGTTACCAGATGCAGAAAAATTAATATTTTTAATTGTAAACACTTCCTGAATTTTTTTTGAATCCTTGGTGCAATTGCATAATTTTAATCTGTGTACCAAGTGAGACAGATTTTGTTTCTTTGATTTTGTTCTTGTTGATAAAACTCCTGTGTGTATAATACAGAATAAATAATGCCTAATTACATTTCTCATTATATATACAAAATTAACTAACATAATATTATGAAACATCTCATTACTTTTTTGAGACATGTGTAGAAGAATAGATCAGATAGATATTTAAAAACAATAAAGTACAAAACTAATGGATGTATATATTTAATACTTACCTGTTATATATATATAAATATATATTTATCAGCTTATTTTTTAAAAGTTTTTTTTATTTATTTATTTAAAGAAAAACAAAACAATGTATGTAACTTATTTATTGCATCCTATTATTACAGAGCAGTTACTTTTAGTTTTAAAACATTCAAAAAATACCTGATACTTACAATTTAAATCAACCGAATTTTTTTTTTAAATGTAGTACATGTAAGTAGAAAAATACCAGTATATTTGTTTATATTCATTAATGAAAATGTTTATTTCAAAGACCATATAAGAATAAATACAATCAGAAATAAAAATAAAACACTTACCTCTGCGATCTGGTAATAAAATTTACATTTTAATATGTGTCATCCTCTATATATTCATTATCACTATAATAAACTAACTACATTTTCACCGAACAGATGGCGCCAGCACTTTTAAAGCTTTGTGCGGTTTCCGGTCTCTGGATCTCGCTGAGCATGCGCAGACGCGGTATTCGCGCGGGCGGTTGGGATCGGCGAAAATGCTGCGGGGCCCCAGGCGAAGCGCAAGAGTGGGGTCTCTTCTCTATCATGTCTTATGAGATAGCAATAAAATGGCCCAGGCGCGGGGCCTTAGGCGATCGCCTACAGTCGAACCCCCCTTGGGCCGGCCCTGTTCAACACCTCCTAGATATACAATGCCTGAGAACAGAAAATTTTTCGCTATCAGTAGGTCCTTTAAAGAGACGTCATCACACATTTTTTTTCACAAAGTAAAATTATTCAAACTTTGTGGTGACTTTACACTCGCATAAAACATTTTAATGATTTAAGATATAAAATTTGATTTTACGACAAATAGGAAATTTTAACTATCACTAATTATATAACATGATATAGAAATAGATCATCATAAATTATTTTTTATCAGAAATGTATTTCAATTTTTATCTTCAACTTTAGATATCTTCTAAAATTTGTATCAGTCACCAGAAATATTAAATAGTTTTACTTTATGAAACTAAAGCTGTGATGACGTCATCCTAGAAAACCTAGCAATGATGTAAAAGCTTCTGTTCTTAAGCCTTCTGTATCTAGGTGGTGTTGCCCTGTTTCACCTCTCTGACTACTTTATTCCGTTGACAGGCAGTGTTTCTAGAAGGAGGTGGTAAAACAAAACATTCAGTTGCCCCTCGGGCAACAAACAAAAACAATTATTCCCATTTTTATTCCTTACCTTGAAAATGCTGTTTCTTAATCCTATTTTAATACTGCACTTCCTTCTATTTCTATTTCCTAATAGTAATGACAATTTTATGAATAAATGTTTTTCAACTTATTTTCATTGTAAGGGCCGCAAGGTTTTAAGAAATTTTGTGTTGCGAAAATTTTATGGGCAAAAAACTTCATTTGCGGGTAACCAAAATAATTTCAGTGATCGCCTAATGGACAACCGAAAGAAATCACAAGATTCTACCCCTGGTGGTGGGAAATGTTTCGATAAAAGCGGAACGGTTGGCAGCTATGCTATATTCCGGTTTTTGGAACCAATGTAAAACTTTGACAGAAGTCATTAGTCAGAAATGACCAATGTTCACGATTGCGAAGACAAGAAAAATTGTATACAATTTTTCCCCGTTTAAATGACTAATATCCTTTAATTAATGCATTAGAAGGCAAAATATGCAGAAAACGAATTCAAAACATGGCTGGATCTCAATTCGGTCTGTAAAAGGTTAACACTAGTCACTTGTAAAGATACCATTTGAATTTTTTGAATCAATGGCGTAATTTGATTGCTATAAAAAGTGCTTGAACATTGCTTTATACCTCAAAAGAACATTATAGGTTTGGAATGGTTCATGAGAAGGTTGTGGGAAAAAAACTCTTAAAAGCAAATGTATCAATTGTACACTGACAGCTAAATGTCTCGTGAATGTGCTATAAGAGCAAAATAAGCCTATCCGATTTTGATCAAATCTATTGTTTCAGTTTTACAGTAGAACTGTTTTAAAAGTGCACCGAAACCGCAGGCTCATACTCTGGAGCCCCGCCACTGGTCGTGCGCATAGTGCTCTGAACTGGGAGACGGAAGGTGCCAGGTTTAAACCCAGGTCACGTCCTCCGACCTAACCGTTCAGAGTTTTCCGTCGGTTCCTCCGAAATGCTTATTAGGACCCCTTAGAAAGATCCACACGGACAGCATTCCACACCTTGGCCATAGAGCCCACATGTAGCTAATTGGCCGTAATCCCAGAACCACAGAAAATCATACTCAAGCCTAGTTTTCATAGTCTTAAAAAATCTGTTAACGTCAATTTATACATAGGGGTGTGTATGTGTTTGTACGCATACGTCCATTTTTATTATGCTCTTTTTCAAAAAAATTTCCACCAACATCAGAAACTTCTCCACCTCAGAAACCCGGCGCGCCGCCGCCGCAAATTTCCGTGCGGCGCAGACCTCTACTTGTAGTGCGTTTTTGAGAAAGAAATCTTTGGTTATAGTGCTTCGCGACAATTGCAGTGTCGTCAGCATAAAGTGCGATGCTTGTCCCCGGATGTTTTGGGATGTCGTTAACAAAATATTGAGAAGTGTGGGGCCCAGGATGGATCCTTGTGGGACCCCACTTCGGATGTTATGCCTTCTGGAATGGCTGGCTCCCTGTCGGACAGTGTAGGATCTGTCTTCCAGATAGCTCTTCGTTAGGTGTACCAGTGAGTCCGGTATGCCGATGTTTTTCATTTTATGAAGTAGGCCCATGTGCCACACCTTGTCGAACGCCTTAGAGACGTCTAACATGATTATGGCCGTATGTTGTTTCAATTGTCGCCCCTCGGCCAGTTGGTCCACAACACGGTACAGCTGTTGAGTTGTACTATGTTTCTTGCGGAAGCCGAACTGCTCCAGGATGATTGCTCCGGCCTCATCAAGGACTGTCTGGAGCCTTCTCTGGATGATCCTCTCCACGACTTTCCCTAAACAGCTAAGCAGGCTGATAGGCCTGTAGGCGTCGGGGCAAGAGAGGTCTTGGTGGGGTTTGGGTTTAGGGCATACCATCGCGTCCTTCCAGCATTTGGGGAAGTGGTGCAGTGCCAGAACAGAGTTTGTGATTGCCGTGATTTTGTATATTGTCAGAGCAGGCAAGTGCTTCAACATGTTATTGTTGATTTCATCAAGTCCAGGGCATTTGTTGCTGGGGAGAGACTGGATGACGTCTATCAGCTCCGAAGGGAGAGCATGTGTGATGGTGGTGGTGGGCGGACGGGAGAGAAATTCCCTCATGTCTTGCTCCACATTGAGGGGCGACTGCTCGTTGTTCTGAAATTGGCTCTCATAGTCGACAGCGATGGCATTGAGTTTATGTCATTAATGAGGTAGGTGTCACCCTGTTTGATGGGTGGGATTGTGAGTTTCTTGTTTTTGATCCTCTTCACTGTACGCCAGATGGAATTGTCGTCCGGTCCCAAAGACTCTAGGTAGCAGACGTTTGCAATCTTGAGATCGCATGTCGAACTTGGTTTTTCTGTTGCAAGTAGGTGGACTTGTCCTGCTGGCATCTGGTGCGCTGGTACGTCCTCCTGGCACGGTTCCTCCTCGTGATGAGGGATTTGATGTCCTTGGGAAGAGTGCCTGAAGCTTGGTTGGATGTAGGTTTAGAGGCTCTCGAGTGGGCCTCCTTGATCTCTTTGGTTAGGTTGAGCGCAGCTTGGTCAACTTCCTCTCTAGTGTTGCAAAAGGGCAGAATTTGAGGGGAGTCCGTTAAATGCCCAACAAACTCGTGCCAGTTTGTTTTCATTCTCGGCCTTGGTGGGAGAGTGAGAGGTTTGGTTGGGAGGTCCGTGTATATCGGGAGGTGGTCGGAGGTGAACCTCTTCATTGTGCAGATTTCAATGGTGGAGTCAAGATTGTGGAGGACGAAGTCCAGCGTGGAGTGGCGTTCGGGGTCGCTTCCCACGTAGTGCGTGGGGGTGGCCGGGTATGCCATTTTGTGGTGGTCACTGAGCAGGAACCTTACTAGTTGGCAGCCGAAGGCGTCATTGCTTCTGCAGTTCCATGCGTAGTGCTTTGCTTTAAAATCCCCCATAATGATGCACTTGCCTTGGTAGTTGAGGAGCCTTTTAATGTCTTCGGTGGGGAAGTCGGGGAGGTGGCGTACGTAAGCGGAGGTGACCATTAGGTCGACATCAGCTTCTATAATGACGGAGACTGCTTCCAGCGTTTGGAGCTGTAAGTCCGTGACAGGTCTGTACTTTATGCTGCTTTTCACATAGATAGCAACACCACCCGCCAGGCGGTGGGACGAAATCGCCCGATCCTTCCTGTGGATGGTATAGTTCGGTATGTAGTAATTTTTATTCGGGTGGAACATCGTTTCCTGCAATAAGGCGATATCAAAGTCTCCATGGGAGAGGAAGTCCCGAAATTCGGGCATCTTCCCATGGAGACTGTTGGCGTTCCATGAAAGGATTCTTAAGTTATTTTTCAGAGTCATTGTTGGAGTTGAAGTGGCTGTTATAGAGCATCAGCAACTGAAAGACCTGGTCAACAGGTTTTGTATGTTGCTTTAGTTTTTCTACTACATCTCGGAAGAACTTTATAAGTCCATTAATGTCCGTGAGCCTGGTGAGCTCGTTCATAGCCGAGAATAGCTCGAGCACGTTAGAAACTGACTCCGAGGTGTCAGCAGTTTGGGGTTCTTTCGGAGTTTCTTTTTCTTTTTTCTTGGGCTTGGGGGCCTGCGAAGCGGGCGTTAGCCCAATGGGGAGGGTTTTCATTGCATTCTCTTTCTTTGTTTGCTGGCTTCTCGTTTTTTGGTTGGGCCTTGGGTTCTTGGAAGGTTCGGGGGGGGGGGTAACCTCCTGTTTGTCACCCGTGGCGGGCTCGGTCGGTCGAGCTTCTGCTCCCTTCTCTGTGTCCTCCTCCTGAGGGGGCATGAGCGGGGCAAATTTGTTTTGAACAGAAATGGCCAGTTTTTCGTTTCTTGGTGGTTTTGAGGGCTTGGGACCCTTGTTTCTGTTGGCTGGGTTACGTGGGCAGCCTCGGTAAGTGGCGGCGTGGTCGCCTGAGCAGTTGGTGCACTTTGCAGTTTGTTTAACTTCCTTCACGGGGCGGGAAGTGAAGGTATGTGTAAAGAAGGTTTTTAGTAGGGCTGATTTAAATTTAAAGACTGCGTTGTGATACATGATAATCCAGGTACGATATACACTTAGTTGCAATATAAAAAAGAGGCTTTAAATACTTGAAACTATTTTATTAAACATATACTATTGAAACATTATTATAACGGCGGTGGTGGCTCAGCGAAAATGAAAATACGTCCTATATGGACAGTGAAATTAAGGTGGAATGATTTAAAAATTACGCCAGCACAGAATTACACATTGGCGAGAACAATAACTTGGCTGAGATTAATAGCGCCAATTCCAGAGCAACCCTAACAGTTAATCCAATAAAATTACAATGACGTAATCGCGAGCAAATAATTTTAAAGTCGTCGCAGGGGAACAACTAAATAACTTACGCCAGCAGGATGCCAAGAGGAAACTCATAAAGGCCGTTGATTTTGCAAACGGACGCAATATAATCTATTTTTAGCACACCGGTCTGAAGAGACGAAACAATTAAGAACAAAAAGAAAAAGAATAGTGCACACAGGGAAAAGTAAATATACAGATCTAAAAACCGAAATGGCAGTAAAATGAAAAACAGAAGTGATTTAGAATTCTTGAATTTTGGATAGATTGCATTAAAGAAAACCAAATTAAATGATAATTAAATTAGATATGTGATCTTCATCACAGTATGGGTGCCGGCGCACTTTAGGCACTTTGGTGTTAAGGTGCAGGTGGCCGAGTGGTGACCATAGTCTAAACAGTTATAGCACTGTTTTACTTTTTTCTTGTCTCTGTAATTTTCGGTAGTGACATTGAGTCTCCCGTATTTCGTAATCCTATGGATTTATTCAAGGCAAGTGTTAGGGCGCGACGCGACAAGGGCGATGGGCCAGTGTCTCTAATTTTTTGGAATACAGGAAGTTTATGTTTACTGGTTCGAGGCCTTTGGTTCGGAGGAATTCGTCTATCTCCGCCGCAGGGGTGGAGGAAGGGATTCCCTTTATGATGTACTTTTTAGGTCGCATGGCCTTTGGGTCCATTGTTTGGTACCCGATATTGTTATCGTTAATGTACTGTTGTACCTGTCTGAAAGTTTGGTCGTCAGGGATGCTTAGCTTATGCTTATCTCCGGTGAGTGTCGAGGAGAAATCCTCACCAACTATCTCTGAGATGGCTTCAAGATCCTGAGCGTAGTTGTTTTTTAGTTCGGCGTAGATTGTGTACTTGGCGGCCTTTTTAGCTGCTTGGCTGGCCGCGGCGGCGTAGGAAGGCGGTGGGGGGGGTGAGCGGGACTTCCGTGACGTTGGTCTCCATGGTTTCTTGCTCTGGTGGTGATCCGGTCGCCACAATCGGGTCGTGGCACGGCACAGTTGGATAGAGGTCTTCCTCATGCGGTGGTGCTTTGCTGCTTCGGCTACCGCACCGTCGGAGTCGGGTTCTGGTTCTTTACGTTTGAGAGCTGAGGGATTAGCAATCTGGTTAACTGACAGTAGCGTTATGCCATGCCGTTCTTCAAAGTTCGTAATGGCCTCCCGGTTCAGAGCTCGGAAGAGTGAGAGACCCTGGCATTTGATCAGGGTGTTAATGTCAGGTCTGTTGACAAGGTCGCACAATTCGCTCTCGTAAGCAAGGCGAGTTTGTCTGTCCCTGGAGTCGAAGAAGGCAAAGTAGAGAAGGTAAAAGTCATAATCTTGACATCTTTCTGCATCCCACTTGCCCTTGAAGGTGGGGTAGGCGTCCATAGAGACCCTTCCGTCATCATCAGTACGAGACATTGCTGTAGACTGAGTTGATTCAGTCATGAGTGTAGAGAACTGTCTAAAGGAAAAGGAAGATAGTTGTGGTGTAAAAGAAGAAAGGGGGGGGGGTGAGGAGCCGGCTCTTTGCCTATGAACCCTCTTCCAGCACCCTTTGGCCTCTGCACGCTCACAGGCTTACAGGCGCACTGAAAAGAGAAGGCGGTGCGATCACTCCCGGTACTAACAAGAGATAAAAATAAAAATCTGGGGACGGCATTAATATTTCGTGACAATCTTGCCACAACGCCAGGGGGGCCTTGGATGTAGAAATCTCCTCAGGTCCGGGTCGAGACTCGAACACTGGATGGCTTCCTCCGTAGCTCGGCGCGCTACCGACCAAGCTGGCGAGGACTGGCCGTCGGACTTCCGCCGCAAGACAGAACAATTCGCACGTAGAGCAGGATCAAGTTGACGGCAGTAAGACAGATGTTCCCACGGGAACGGTCATCGATGACTGGGCGTCGGTTGAAAAACAAGATCTCTTCCGCAGGTTTAACTCGCCCTGACACTGGCGCTGGAAAGTCCTACAAATACCATTTGGAAAGTGTATCGTAATCTATGAGTCTACTCTATTTGTCTTCTCTGTTCCATAAAATACTTCTTCGGAATTGAAATCTATATTAAATCACCTACTAAAACTACTTACAATCTTCGCTAGACACTTTCTAACTATACTCCCCCTTTATCATAAATTGTCGTGTTTTGGCACCAAATTTAGTGATCCATTATCAAAATTGCAAACCTTGTGCGACTTTCAACATTTTATTAACGCACCCCTTCTCCACATTATCTGGCAAACGCATTTGAAAAGTTCTTATCTACTAAACCTGTGGACAAGATCGCGTAGACAAAAATTTGGGATTGAGTGCAATAGCACCCTAGTGCTTAAAAAAAAAAATAAAAAAATATATAAAGAATTTTTGTAAGCATTTCAGGAGTGGAAAGAAAGGAAATTTTGTTTGATTCTGTGTAATTTAACACAATTTTCATAAAATCTACAAAAGCAAATCAACATTAAAATAAAAAATTTCGACATTTATGTTTTCAATCGATGCTGATCATTTTACTAAATTACATCCTGTCCTCGCAGTTTTTAAGCGATTACACTATTTTGACAAAATCTCAAAATCTGTGAAACATTTAAAACATTTTGGCAGCTGTTGTTTAAATTAATTTGCCGTCTAACATAGACTAGTAAAATGCAGTGAACCCTAAAATTATCCGCTTTTCTTCCGTTGATATGTCCAGGTGTAAAGTGAACTAAATTATTAAATGTATACAAAATGCTCAGATATGCACCGTGCGATAGTGTTCAGATATTCACCTTCACCTGTAATAATTAATGCAAAAAATTTACCACCAGAAATTGTAAACAGTAATTTTTGATAGTAATAAATATTTAACATGTATAATCCTTCAACTTTCATAGATCTGTGTAATTATTATCAAGCACCTGACCTTATTCTGGTCAATCACAAGTCACAATATAGGGTGGAACTACCATTTGTCTGTATCAGATGCAGAGGACTTTCACCCGTGGACTTATGAGCAGTACTAAACACAAACCAGTGACATCAATCACTCGAAAAAGTTAATGATGCCTTTTCAACCCAGGCACTATGAATTAATACCAACAGTAAAGCTGTATGTATATCTCCAGCAGCTTTCAGAAAAAAATTATAAGCACGAAAATCGCCTTTCAAAAATGGGCCAAGGAGTTACTTGTTAACGGAAATATTGCAAAATTCCGTGTGATTGGCCATTTTTCCTGCGTGTTTCGTAACTCCTACAGGTTCATTGTTTGTAATTGTTCACAATACAACCTTCGCCGGTGCTAGCTATTTTTCTAAGTGGTGCAAAGTACAAAAATGCGCCCCCTCCTCCCCTCCCCCCCCCTCCCCACATGCTGCTAGAAAAAATTGAAAGAGTTTAAAACGAAAATTTCAACAATATACGGTTACTCAAACATACATATAATAAATATTCCTTATTATTATAATGTTATTATTATTATTATATGTTATTATTATAAAGTAAGGTATTTTGGCGCCCCTGTAGAGACGGCGCCCGGTGCGGTCGCACCGTCCGCTCCACCCTAGGACCAGCACTGAATACAACATGCAAAGCGACATTCTAAAAATTTTCCGTGTTGCTAGAGCAATTAATTTTTTTTTTTTTTTTAGCTCTTCAAAAGTTGAATTACAGTAGAACCTCGATTATCCGAAGTAATTGGGACCGATCCTACTTCGGATAATCGAGAATTCATCAATAATCATCTAGTTTAATATGTAGTATCGTCATTGAACTGTTATTATGACTATTTTAACTGTTAAATAAATTAAAATTATAAATGAAAATAAATTTACTTCTGAAACAAAAACTTACAATGGTTTAAATGGAAGCTTCATCTTGTGTATCTGGCGATCCTTTGCCGTGCAGCTGTATGCCTAACTTTTCTTAAAAGCATGATTTCAGAGGAATCACACTGCTCCTGTTGTCCCAACCAAAGAAGGCCTTTTGAGAAACACCCAAAAGCATCATTGTTACTGATCTTATTTACTCCAGAATCATTCTCATCTTCATCATCATCTTCTTCTTTAGGAGATTTTCGGACTTCTGCTATTAATTCCTCATCATTGAGCAACTGGAAGCCTGCATCTTCCACGTCCCAATTCAACCAACCTGTGATTTCTCTGTCCCCACAACAACCTTTCATATTTAAATAATTATCAGGATTACAAGATATCAGCTGTGAATTTTTCAGAAATCTGCATTATTGAGCTAGCCTTGCTCATTGCTGTTGTTGTAATGGAACCCATGCCTAGGTTCAAAGCCTTTCATTGTGCTAAAAAGGCTTGAAAACTCAGTAACACTGTCTTTCACAAAGTCTGTAGCATTTTCATCTGAGCCAGTGTAAAAATTCGGCAAAAGTTTTCGCCAACTTCGTCTTAGTGCTGATTGCGGCATAGATTCCCACGCGTCACCGATCATATAAATGCAGTCTTGGATATTGACAGTTTCCCAAAACTCAATTATTGAAACTGAACCAGATTCAGAATCTCCTTCAAAAAGTAATTTTCTGATTGAAAAAAAAAAAAAAAGTAAAGAAGAAACCGACTTCGGTTAACGGAGAGTTTCGGTTAATCGAGGTTCGGATGATCGAGGTTCTACAGTTATTTCCAAAAAGAACAGCCTTAACATCTGCATTGAGCTGTGCTCTTTTCATTCAAGTTCCAATATATATATATATGTATAAAAAATAAAAAAAAGAGAGAGAGAGAATTGAGTGGTATAATCTTAGCTTTAGAAAATTGAAATATATGGTTAGAAAATTTCAAAATTCTGTTCACTTCCTTTAAATTTTTCCGACAGTGGATTTTAGCCAACAGGCCGAAAAGAATTAATGATTTATTGTCATTCTTTTGATTTTAGTGATTTATAAGTCTGTGAATTTATTTGCAGTGCAATGCTAAACAACTCTTTAGTATAAATTCCATGAAAATGTTCTAGAAAACTGTGTAATCAATTTTTCTGAATGAATATTGAACGCTTGCTTGTAAACAGACGATTCCGTTCAAACAGGAATCTACTTTTCAGTAACCCCAAGTTTGTGCCTTTCCCTCCCTTCTGGTTTTCAGTTACCACTCTGGTTAACCCTTTGAGGTGCAACCCTTTCCCAATGATGAAAAAAGGACAGTCGTTGCCATCGCTCGACTTAACTACCAGCAAGATGGCGGACGATCGAAACGTTCATCGCGTGCCACAGATCTAGAGACCCTTTTTTCGACGATAGCTGGCTGTGCAGCACAGATCTGTGGCAGGCGATGAACATTTCGATCGTCCGACATCTTGCTGGTAGTTAAGTCGAGCGATGGCAACGGCTGCCCTTTTTTCAGCATTGGGCAATCTGTCCAGCTGTTCTCGCATTCTTCCATTTTTCAGCAGATGTCAGTGCTGTTAAAAATAATCGTGACAATTTTTTTGTACGGGAAAGGACGTGCTAAAAAGTAAAGGATTCTCGTGGATCTACGTCACCCGCAACTATTTTTATAGAAATCGAATCTATTCTTCGTGACTGGCAACAGTCAAAACGTCAGAGTTTGGTGTTCCCAGAGCGGGAACACTGCGCATTAAAGGGTTAACTAGGACCTCTAAGAAAGGATCTATCCGCCACGCCAGTTACGCGCATCGAAATCAAGTCATATTTAGAGCATTTTCTAAACCCTAAATACGATGAAAATCCTTCCATTATTCGCAACTCATAGGAGTATGCTCGTTATCCACACCCGCATTTTCATGAAACACGCTATAAGTTTTTTCAAGCACAATTTAACTGTCAATATCATTACAGCCCAATTGAAAGGCAACTTCTTTCATTCCCAGATCACTGTAAGTACAGCTGTACATCTAATATACACTCATGTCCATAAATTAAGGATAATTCAGAATCACACAGAAATTGATCTCTAAAATAAAAATTTCACCTGTGGAATGATCACACACATCTTGAAGAAGAATATGCAAATTACAGGAAACCACCAGATGGCGTGGATGGTACGTCACAATGACGAGAGTGTAAGAGAGGGGTATATAAGGAATGGTGGCAAAGAAGTAAAATTGTTCACAAGCGCTGTGAAAGCCTTTCAGTGCAAAAACCGCACAGTTATGGCACAAAGTTAAGGCATTTGGATGATGTTTTACGTGGCAGAATTATCGGACGACTGGAATGTGGACGTACCCAGCTGGAAGTATCCGAGGAACTTGGAATCGCCCAGAGTGTCATCTCCAGGCTTTGGCAACGATTCCAAGATGATGGTAATGTGAGTAGACGTTACATCACAGGTCGCCCCCGAGTTACAACGCCGAATGAGGACCGCTATTTGGCAGTTACTGCCAAAAGAAACAGACGGAGTACAGCATCAGACCTGTCTCGTCAGCTCTCTTCAGCTACCGGTACGACAGTTTCAAGGCAGACCGTGTACAGACGCTTAGGGCACATTGGTCTATATGCTCGTAGGCCTGTCAGATGTGTTCCACTTACCGCAACTCACTGTCGCCTGCGATTAACCTGGAGTAGAGAGCATGCATTGTGGACACCGCAACAGTGGTCTTGTGTGATGTTTTCCGACGAGTCCAGGTTTAGTTTGGAGTCTGATTCTCGCCGGACATTCATCTGGAGAGCGCCAGGTACCCGTTACCACCAAGAGAACACCATTGAAAGACACCGTTACGGTGGTGCAGGATGGCTCGTTTGGGGAGGAATTATTCTTGGTTCCAGAACTGACCTGCATGTTCAGAGTGTAACGATGACAGGCCACATCTATCGGGATGTCATTCTGGAACAACATGTACGTTTGTTTCGGGGCATCATGGGTGCTGAATTTGTGTTTATGGATGACAACGCCCGTCTTCACCGTGCAAACATTGTAGACGAATGCCTTCAATCGGAGGATATCACCCGTATGCATTGGCCAGCATACTCACCGGACTTGAATCCAATAGAGCATGTGTGGGATATGCTTGGCCGACGAATTGCAGTCCGTCAACCCCCTCCCACCTGTCTACCGGAACTTCGGAGTGCATTGCTTGATGAGTGGTGTAATATTCCCCAAGATCAGATTGATCATTTGATACTCAGCATGCCTAGGCGTTGTCAGGCCTGTATTGCATCGTCCGGGAGACATACTCCGTATTAACCATCCTACTAACCATGTTATACTGTTTTTTGTAAATAGGTTCTTTTTTGAAATTTGGTCAAGGGAGTAAAACTTGCAATTTTTATTAATTATGTCAAACATATAGCATCTTTTTTGCTCTTTACTTTTTGTTTAATAAATAGACTTTACAAATAAGTCAAATTTGTTTTGCTTCTTTCTCTTTCTTTGCCTGAACTTCATTATCCTTAATTTATGGACATGAGTGTATAAAATTCTCCTGTCACGGTGTTAGTCACCATACTCCTCCGAAACGGGTCGATCGATTTTAATGAAATTTTATATATATATTCGATAGGTCTGAGAATAGGCTTTTAACTATGTCTCATACGCCTAAGTCATAAGGGCGGTCCACCCCAAAATTTTTAGCCCCTGAGTGCTATTAATTTCAGTCAGGTTTTTTGTGTCGAGTCGCTTTTCAAATGTGTTTGCCAGATAATGTGGAGGGGGGGGGGCGTTAATAAAATGTTGAAAGTCGCACAAGGTTTGCAACTTTCGATAATTGATCGCCAAACGTGTGGTGCCAAAACGTGACAATTTATTATAAATATATTTCGAGTATAGTTAGAAAACGCCTGGCGTATATTGTAAAACAGTTTTATTAGGCGATTTTAATATAGATTTCTATTCCGAAGAAATGCTGTGAGGAACAAGAAAGGAAAACACGGTACACTCAAGGATTATGATGTCCATTCCAAACAGTATTTAAAATGTATTTGCGGTATAGTTGGAATATGCCTACAGGAAGAATATGCCTGGCGAAGATTGTAAAACAGTTTCAGAAGGCGACTTTAAGATAGATTTCGATTCCAAAGATGTGTTTTATGGTATAAGAAAGAGTTGATTCGTATTTTAACGCCCCGACTCTCGCAACCTAAAAAATCCCCGTACTTTGTCGAGCTTTGCAGTCATGGGTCTCTGGGAGTTATGCACAAGTTTCAACGGTACTTACGTATTATCCCGGCGGTCCGCCAAGACAAGCAATTTTTCACCAAGACAAATGCCGGGCACATGAAATTGTTGATGGTTTGGAATACGATTGGCAATAGTTTGCCAGCAAATTTGACGAAAAAGTAGTTTGGCGGAAGTGACCGTCTGGATAACACGTAAGTACCGTTCCAGCATTCCCAAAAGAACTAGATGAAAACTAAAGTAAACAAATTAGCGATAAACGCACCAGTTAAGGAATTTGAAGACACTTAATTATTACAACTACATTAATTGGCAATCCAAAATAAATAAAAATGTAACGGCATGCTTTACTTACATGCTGTTCCAAATCGCCATTTTAATTCTAAATTACGATTGCCATGTAAATGCAAAAAATTGTCATTGTAACTGCATATGTTTAATGATCGCCACCTTGGCGAGAGTCGAGGCGTTAAGTAGGAATCAACCCAAGAAAGACAAACATGGTACACGCATGGATTATGATGCACATTCGAAACAATATATAGAACGATGAAGTGTAGTTGTAATAGAACGATATAGAACTATCGAAACAATATATAGAACGATGAAGTGTAGTTGTAATATACTTGGCGAAGATTGTAAAATAAATTTAGTAGGCGATATTAAGATAGATTACGATTCCAAAGATGGGTTTTACGAAACAAGAAAGAAAAATACAGCACAGTCATGAATAATGATACACTTTCCAACTTAATGGAATATGGAAGAAAAATAGGGACGACGCATGAATTATGATACGATTTTAATATATAGCACTATAGTGCGTATTTAAAATCTGAAAATGTTTCAGATTTTCATCCTTTTATTATTATTATTATTTTTTTTTTTTGACAAAAATTTTTATGGAATGACTATCAATAAGTCTCAAGGCCCAACTATGTCTGTTTGTGGCTTAGATTTGAGCACACCATGTTTTTCACACGGACAATTGTACGTGGCATGCTCTCGAGTGGGCAAACCATGCAGTTTGTTTGTGTTAGCTAAAGATGGGATAACAAAAAATATTGTTCACTCTATTCCGTTAAGGGATTGATATTAATTTTTAGTAAAATTATTTTAATTAGCGATCTATATAAATATAAAGAATATATTACAATGAATTAAAATTATATATGTTTGGTATTGTGTTATTTTTACTTTCCAGCATCGTTCACAGCGCTCCATGCCTCTTCCACTCATATACCACATCTTCACACACTTACAATAAGTTAGTCATTTCTTTCTACTAAAATAATCCTAGGAATAATTTATATGGCAAAACAACGTTTGCCGGGTCAGCTAGTATATATATATATATATATATATATATATATATATATATATATATATATATATATATATATATATATATATATATATATATATATATATACATATATATATGTGGATATACATACTGGGATAATTGTTTACCTTGTTACTAACAAGTTTCCACTTTGTTACTGAATACCGATTCTGTTATGTTTGAGAAAAATTACAAAACGATTTACGATTGTTAATATCTGCTATAGGCGTATTCCATATAGTGTGGCTCCTCCTCCATATACACCCACTGCACTGCATAAAATAATCCAAACAAACTTTTTAAGCAGGAAAAGTTAATTTGAGAATAAAATCTGTAAAACTGATGTTTTCGAGACTATTACTTAATTACACTTAATTATAGTATAAAATTTAGTGCTCTCATTAGTACCCGTCTGTCATTTCAGAGGAAAGATGCGTTATTAAAGGCTGGAATATCGGAATGTGTTACCGCCCACTGCTACTTCTCTGTGTTTAGGATTGGTGCTGCGCTTCATATCTCTCTATTCTAAAAAAAAAGTAAAGGCCGCTGCTGGCGCTGTCAAGACCTTGTTGGCCTATCTTTTCCTACACCGTGGAGTTTTGAATTTCGAGAAACTTGCCCACGGATTTGGAAAATTCTGAGGAACCTGATAAGCTGACTTAAATTTCGAAAATCGAATTATTTTAGTAGATATTAATAAAAAACTGAAAACTGAAAACATAATGGTTGCCACATTTGGCATAAAATCGTCCATTTCTTTGCAACAAAGCCATTCCAAGTATGTAGAATCACGGGAAATTCACACACACGAAGTCGAATTACACCCATATTACGCCAAATTAAAAAGTATATGAAATAAATAACTCAAAGTGCGTTACGCAGTCAATTTTCAAATAGTAAGTTCGCTTAGACAACAGGAGTTTAGAATGAGCGATTATTCGTTTTTCCAAAACAGAATAACTAATTGTAACTGATTTTCAAATAGTAAGTTCGCTTAGACAACAGGAGTTTAGAATGAGCGATTATTCGTTTTTCCAAAACAGAATAACTAATTGTAACTGATTTTAAAAGCGCCATCTTGGCATTAGGTACGATCTGGCAAAATGGTATCTTTCCAAGCAGGATGAATCTAAACTTCGCGTTCCAGAATGTTAGAACCCAGTATCTTGAAAATGAAAAATAATTAAAATCCAGATTATTTTAAAGCCGGTTCGGTCCAGCTGGAGTATTTGTTACCAGTAGACATATTTGGCGGCGTTAACTATGCCATTACAGCAGTTATAGTACACTTTGGATATTTGCCAGCACGGCGAGATGATATAATTCCTGGTGCTAAATACGCCAGTCTGCAAAGGATTATGTATATGAAAATATGAATTACGGTTTTCCGGGAACCTTAAATGAGCAGTCATTATAGGTTGTGAGCATGTGTAAATCGCCAAATAATGAAAAGTCGACATTAGTGGCAAGGTATCCTAGCTGTTCCGTAGTTTTTATCAAAGAAAACATACTAAGTATTGTTTTCTTACAGTTAAATATTAACTATACATATACGCAAGTCGCCAAATTATGAAAATTCGCCAATAATTGGCTAATACGCAAGGTGTTCCATGGGTTTCACATAATTAAAAATAGTGCGAAGGTTACATTTTTATGTTCCAAGTAACATGCAAGAACCAAGCAATGTGTAGCTCGGTAAAATTCAATCTGATCCAACCTCTGGGTTTTGTTTGTCGAAATTATGCCTTATTTACGAATAAGCCTTATTAGGGGCCGTGATATTTTAATGATTGGTTTTATTAGGACTCGGCACATTTTATGAATTATTTATATGCATACAATTAAATATTATAATTATGCAAGACAAATTGCACATGAAAGACAAGCATTAATGTAGCAGAACATTTTGAAACTTTCATGAAAAAAAAAAAAAAATCAAGAATTTAAAAATTTCTCCAATTTCATTTATTAGCTTTTTGTTACAATTTTCTTTTCTTTCTTTCTTTCTTTCATTTTTTTTTTTTTTTTTTTTTTTTTTGTATACTTGTAATATGTTTTAAACTTTTAGGGATGAGTTTTGCTATTTGCTATTAATAAATTAGTTTGTGGGGGGAAAAAAAAGAGAGAGAAAGTTTAATTAATAATGAAAAAGCCAGGGAAAAAGAAAAAGATTGATTTTTGTATATGCACAGTACTTATTGTAGTCGACGCTCGTGTTTACTAACACTTCGATTGTACGACCATCGACTGTAACAATGTTTTCTGGAGGAAAAGTTTTCAGAAAGATAAATCAGGCTAAACGCCTTAATTAGTAAGTATGTATCCAATAGAACTGTCTTATTTATACTACATATCCAACTCCATGATGAATGACTGAAGCAAGATGAAGCAATGCTAGTGAGACATTTTTATAAATTGAACCCCTTTCGTGTGTATTTTATGTAAACTCGTGTTTTGTATACGTAGAAATACCCTAATAGCACAGATGGTCACAAAACAGTCGCTGTAACGTCACAGAGGGTCACAACTGTCACAGGACTATCGCAAACTAGTTACATTGTGACTTGTGAGTGATGCGACTCCACTGTGTGGTCACTGCGACCCCTTCTTTGTGACCAGTCACCAGGTGACGTCAGAGCCCGATCAAGCCAAAAGTGGGCCCAGGGCCAAATACTCATTCGGGCCCTATCCCGTCCTTTTTATACTTGTAAAAATTTTTTATTTAATTTTGATGCAGTTCAGTATATTACATAAACATATAAATCAGGACTAATACACATTCATTGCTAATTTGCTAAGTTTAGAACACAAACTTTTGGCCTCATGGCGGGTTACTGGAGATTCATCTTCATTTTCAGAAAAACTTAACAGTAAGTTTTTGATCAAAAGATAATTTTTGCGAAGAGCTCTAGTTGCTTCTGCTTCAGCAGACCATCTAGTATTAGCTAATGATTTTACTGTGTAGTATTAGCTAATGAGCTAATGACTAGTATTAGCTAATGATTTTACCACTGTCGGCTAGTGTGGGTTAACAATGTAGCGCGGCCATAGTGTAGGCTAATAAAAAATATTTTTAAAAATAAATTATATATTCCACTATGGTTTTTTTTATAGTAATAAAGTGTGCCAATTTTCGTTAAGTAATATTTTACGAAATATTTGTAAATTTTTTAGTTAAAACTAAAAAACAAAACGGCCCCTAATAGTGATCGGCCCCTGGGCCTGGGCCCAGTCGGCCCGTGCGTTAATCAGGCCCTGGGTGACGTCACTGTGAAGTCACCCTGTGACTACTGTGCGATTGGTCACTAAGTGATCGCTTAGTGAAGTCACTGCGGGACTGATTTGTGACTGCCGGTTGTTGTGACGTCATAGTGACTGTTCTTTGCGACTTAGCAAACAAACTTATTTGTAATCACATTTTTTTCAGTGATACTTTATTTCAAATATTTAATGAGCAAATGCTAAAGTGATAACGACTAATATGCTAAAATCTCTTAGTTTTAAAGTAGCGGACTATAGTTGAAGTTATTAATTTTAAAAATAAATTATTTCATTTAAAAATAATGTCATTTATAAAAAAAAGTTATTATTCCAAAAAGTACAAGAGTTCAGAATTGTAACCGGAGTCTGTGTAAGGAAATAATGAAATACATATATTCTGTGTCATACATATATTCTATGACATGCACAAAAAAGTTAACGGCGTGGTACTGTTTAAAATGTACCGGACCAGCACTATTTGGCGGCAATGGGCCTGTATATATTTCGTAGTGTTAGCATAAAATTTCGTTATTTTAATTAAATAATATTATTTTACTTTCATACTGTGTAGAAGTGTTTTTCGTACACCCAAAGGCAGGGTCACAGTTAAGATTTTTTTTTTGGAGGGGGGAGGGGGTGTAAGGGGAAGAGTTCATATTGTGCTTTTAAATATTTTAGTACTAAAAACTAAAATAAAACTAATGAGTTCAGTATGCTATAAAAATTTTCGCTACATCCACAGTGAAACCCCCACCCTGTAAATGAAATCCTATGTACAGAATATGAATTTTAACTTATAAAATTCATAATCTGTATTCGTTATTTTTATAATTCATATTAATTTTTCATAATTTTGCTAAAATTTTCCTGAAAAAAAATACTGGAAGATTTTTTCTACGTTAAGCCCCTTTTAAAATCTACCGTCATGTAATAGTCAAAAATAGAAAGCAATGGGTTCTTTAGGAATTATACTTTCTTTACCTTGGGGCCTCTCATGGAAACGAGACGGCTAACCCAAGAAATTCTTGTGTGCTCAGCTAACGTCTCCCGCGTCGAGTTTACAAGCCTCGATTTGTTATCGCGGATTTGGCGACATTAATTCAGATTATTTATACGTAGTACAGATGAATTTTTTTATGCGTTTGAAGACAGAAAATAAAAAATTGCTTGTCTATTTTAATAAGAAGTATGTATAAGTGTCATTATATATGTTTCTTTTCAAAGGATCTTTTAATAGTTTATTCGAAATTTCAAGGGTTGCCCGATACGGTAAAGTAAGCATCGCATCGAGGCGCTGTTTTTGGGGGGCGCAATATCGAGCTCAAAACGTGGAAAATATATAAAAGGAGAGCCTTTTTTACGTTTGCAGGGGGGCACCACGTACCTTAGGGTCGCTCCTGGAAAATTTTACAAAATTGCTGCTACCTCGTACTCCATGGGGAATAAAATAGATCTAATAAACTTTTAAGTTGTGAGTTGCCCTCTTTTCAGTGGAAAAATAGATAATATGGTATAGCATAATAATACACAGAAAAGAGCAGAGAAAAAATTCGAAATAACTAAAAATTCCGAACAATATATTTTCTCGCAGAAAAAAAGTGATAAATAAAAAAATTCTAGGAATCGACAAAAAATTCGCATTATCCAAATTTCACGGAAGAATAGTACGCACGTTTCGGGTTGTACAAAGGGTCCACCCTTCTTTTCAGGAGCGTGGTGAAGGAGGGTCGACCTTTTGTACCATCCGAAACGTGCATACTGTTTATATGATTTTTGTTTAAGTGAGTTTATAATAACATTCTACATGCATATAAGCAATTAACAGCGTTTCCATGCTTAACCTTTTCACTCTCATTATTGAAAAGATGCAGTGGAGAATACTATCTTGGGACCTTAGTCGGAGGACTTTTTAAGGGGTTCTAATGGGCATTCACGTTACATCTGGAGAAAACCAACCAAAACTCCAGACTATTAGATAGACAGCTTCGCGAATTGATCCGAAACCGGGACCTTCACACTTCAGTATTCATTATACAATATTCAGACTCTTTTGTTTACATATATTTGATAAATTTTCTGACCCTTATTATCGCATGGGCAAATCGGGCCCAAGGTCCCCGGTTCGAAAGTGCCCCCAGTTCCAAATATTGCTCTGAAATATTCTTTTATAAATCAAAATTTTATGAAAAAGAAAACAAATTTTATTGATGGGGACCCCCAAATTCATCAATGCGCGGGGCCCCTGTTGATCATAATCTGGCCCTGTAAATTTTTATAAGCTACGTTCGGGCTAAATGAACAGTGTGTAATTATATTCAAATTCCTTACAAACATAAAATAAGAAGCACTTCACTTTCCAGAGCAATTGAAAAAAACAAAAATCACAGCAAAAGGAAAACAATTTTAATATAGTAAAATTTAATATAACAGCTATTAAGGCAAATTTTAAGCTGTATAATTACAATATATACACTGCTGGCCACCCAAATTGCAACACCAAGAAAAACAAGAGATATCACAACAAAATTTATTGTGTAGATAACATGTTGACCAAGTAACAAATGATTAAATTTACAGCATTCTATGAAGCGTGGTTCCTGCCAAAATCAGTACCCAGAGTAGCCGCCGTTGTTGGAGATCACAGCTGCCACACGCCTCGGCATTGATTCAAAGAGACTTTGAATGTGTTCTTGGGGTACAGCAGACCAAGCAGCTTCCACACGTTGCCAAAGTTGATCTGGTGTGACAGCTGGGGATGAACTCTGGGTCAGTCGTTGAGCAACCATGGACCACATGTTTTCTATCGGCGAAAGATCCGGAGAGCGCGCCGGCCAGGGAAGCAATTCAATCTGGTGATTGACGAAGAACCCTTGGACAATGCGTGCCACGTGTGGCCGTGCATTATCCTGCTGAAATATGGCTGTTGGCAAGCCCTGAAGGTAAGAAAGGACAACTGGCTCCAACACCTCGGAGATGTAGCGCTGGCTGGTTAAAGTACCGGCAATGCGTACTAGAGGAGTGCGAGAGAGATATCCGATACCGCCCCATACCATAATACCCGGTGCAGGACCAGTGTGACGGTGCATAATGCAGCTGTTCAGCATCCTCTCTCCACGGTGTCTCCAGACTCGAATCCGACCGTCGTGGTGTTGCATACAGAAGCGTGACTCGTCAGTAAAGAGAATTTCATTCCATTCTGTCGTCCACATCCTTCTTTCATCGCACCATTGGCGGCGGAGACGTCTGTGGTTCCGCGTCAGAGGTAGACAAAGCAACGGACGTCTTGCGGACAGACCATTCTGCTGTAAACGACGTCGAATGGTACGCGCAGACACTGGATGATGCGTTACAGACTGAATCTGCTGTGATATGGTTCGTGATGTGACTGAGCGGTCCGTCACTGCCATGCGTACAATCTGCCTGTCATCACGTGACGTGGTGCACTGAGGTCGATGCGGTCGATCACGTCTGTCCGTCGTACCCTCCTGCACCCAACGATCACATATCCGCATCACAGTTGTTTGGTTTCGTCCAATACGACGACCGATTTCCCTGAAAGATAACCCACAATCTCGGTATGCCACTATCCTTCCTCTGTCAAACTCGGATACTTGATCAAAAGATGATCGTTGTTTCCTACGAGGCATAATTTATCGTTTTTTTGAAAAAAAAGCAAGAAAAACACAATTGCTGTACTTGAAACCGTCGAAATCTCCAAGCCTTAAATAGCGCTTTGAGGTGGCGCCACAGGCGCGCTTGATGTGCGTCTGCGCTGAAATTCTAATCATTTGCATATCTCACCTCAGCTAATGCATGTTGTAAATTTCATATTATTTGCATGCTTCCTTCAGGGTGTTGCATTTACGATGGCCAGCAGTGTATATGTGTGTGTATATATATATATATATATATATATATATGTATATATATATATATATATATATATATATATATATATATATATATATATATAATGCACATAAAATACGAAAGACGAAGTTAATATGGTGCGGGTGGAGGGAGGGGGGGTGTTCCCTCACACAGCATCCTAGTAAACCTAAAGGGGAGAATACAATGCAACGCAGGAAGAACCATTAAAATGATTGATTGCCTCCGCACGGTACCGAAATCTAGAAGAATTTCAGACCTGAACCTTAGATATGGTCCCTTATTACGTAGCCATGCACGTGCGGGCTTTGTGAAAGGGGGGGGGGAACCCGAAGCAATCCCTTGGCCGGATGCTGCAAAAACATTAGAACATGCTGCAAAGACATGTCTTTGTGATGCAATCTAAAACGACGTATAAATGAAATATTAATAAACAACTTTGATTATTACATGTTTAACAACGCTGCTAATGCAAATTTATGTATGTAAATATAATAATTGTATGTTTTTTAAGGTAATAGTAAATTTGTTCATGTTAGATATTGTGTTTTCAGGTAAAAACTAAGGTGAAACAAATCCTACATTTATTGGGCAATACCTAATACTGCATACATTTAAGATTCATGTAATATACATTGAATACCATGATGTAATTTTTGTTTGCACAGACATTGAATTTAATGAACCATCCATAGTCGCCCGATTTGCTGATTGTCATTAATTATTAGTTACAGCATTACGGATTGAATTAAGTTCATGAAAAGTCTTTTTCCAACGTCTTCTGATAGGCAAAGTGAGTTGTAAACATTTTTAAAAAGTCAACTTCGTCTTTACAAGAAGGTTGTTAAATGTACAACTCTCCACAATTTCTTCCTGAAGAGTAACATAAACACAGAGACAAAATTTTCGAAACTAAGGAAAATTTAAAACTGCGTATAACCGATATTGTGCGTCGTAACTGTATATATATATATATATATATATATATATATATATATTAATCTGTCATAAGAGCCCAATTTATGGCAATTATTATATTTGTCCCTGCAAAAGAGTTAAAATGCTATAAAAAAAAATCTGATGTGTCCAACACATGACTTCCTTGCACGTCTATTAATTCAAAAATGTTTTTTACGCGCTTCCTCTAAACTTATTTGTTTGAAAGAGATAAAATATCAATAATAGTAAGGTATAGCGATTTCTAGCCAAATATTTCGATATCGCCAAGTTGAGTTCAATTTGAAAGATTTCCTTCTGACACTTTATTTGGCGATATTTCACCAAAAGCCGACAAACTTGAGATAGTTTGCGAGATTTTAGGGATAGCCAAAGTAGTCATTGACCACCACTGACTTTCAATGAATTGAATGCATCCATACACCTTAATGTATTTAAAGTCATTTGGCTCACCCTGTAAATAAATTCCTAGTCGATTGCTGTCAAAAAAGATATTGAAAACAGTTAGATATTATAATATAGTTCTAAATACAAAAGTTCAAAATTCTACGGGTTAAAGTTTTAGAGTTATACAAATTACGAAATAATTTTTGGCGCCAAATTTGGCGATATTTCGGCGAAACTCGTCAATGTCGACGACATTTGGCGAGATTTTAAGCATGGACCAACACAGATTATTGCCAAATTTGGCGACATTTCGCCAAAACTCGCCAAGAACGATGACAAATGGCGATACTTTGGGCGATATTTCGCCAAAACTCGCCAAGAACGATGACAAATGGCGATACTTTGGGCATGGACCAAATGACTGACTATCGCCAAATTTGGCGACATTTCGGTAAAACTCGCCAAGGTCGAGGACAGACGGCGAGATTTTGGGCATGTACCAAACAATGATTGACTACAATTGTATTATATTGAAGATTTCCATAGACATTAAAGTACTGAAATTCTTTTTGGTGGTCCTGTAAAGAAACTCCAGTAGATTGGAACCAAAAATCGAGATGCACAACTAGATGTTACAACAATCTTACATATGAAATTTCATAATAATTTTTGAGATTTGAGAGTTAAATATGCACACACGTACACCAAAAGTCGCCAAGCTTGGCGACTTTTGGCATAGTTCTTGAGGGAGGCACGTGACCGTGGTCGGACCATTACCTAACTTATGTGGTAGGACGGTATTGTGCTTGAAATGGATGAAATGCTCCTAAAATTTCCAATGACCGTAATTGTATTCGGAAAC
>JAWZYV010000569.1:0-19892 GCA_038373885.1 Cheiracanthium punctorium
TTGAGATGTAGTTTAGGACCACCTTGTATACATATATTAGCTTCAAGCAGAGCAAATATACATGGGTGATTCTATTCTAACTGTGACTTTTGTCATTAAAAATGTTTAAATGTTTAAAATTTTAAAATTAAACTTTTTTAATTTTTCCTGCATATTATTCGTCTATTTTACTGTAAAAATGAAAGCATGAGAGGATTTTACTACAACTTCAAAGCGTCAAGATGATTTTAGTTGCCGCACCATGACTTCATGAAATAATAATGCTTTACGAACTCGAGGATTTACATTTTCACCATTTAACATTTTATCAACTATAGATTTAGGCGATGCTGAGTCTGATTTCTTGACATTTAAACGTTGCATTTTTTATGTAAGATATTAACTTTCATTCGCAGATTTTTATTATCATCCAATGATTTTTTGTTGTCTCTAAAACATTTACGTAGATTTTTTTTGTGTATTCGTTTCTTTCCTACCCGAGCTTGCTTGGATTCGACGTTATATCATTTTGCTTTGTTATAAACTCAATATTTTCATTTTGTCGTGTCCGTGAATTTTTTTTTTCCATAAATTTTGCTGTTTGCGATGAGCTCTCTTTTTTCGTTCTGATAACTCTTGAATAGATTTAAGTTTTTCTTCCTTTTTTCTTTTTACATTTCTTGCTTTTTCTTTCTGACAATAATTTTCGTAAGCCTCTGGATCCTTCCGTATTTTTTCTCTCCTTAATTTTTCAGCAATACGTTTTTGTTCCAAACGATATTGTTTTACTTCAGCACTAATTTTATTTTTACATTTTCCTTTTTTTATGACGATTGTTGAATTCTGCCACTTTTATTGTTACTAGTATCAGGTAGTTTTCTAGTACGAAGTATTGGAGCCATCTGCATTAAAAAATTACAATTATTAACTAAAATTATTAATTAAAATAATTTTATTACTAATTAATTATTTTTTCACATGGTGCTAACAGACACGGTACTGACATTTTCATTTAAAATAACAACTATAATAACAACTATTGGTTATGAATTTTATAATGTCCATTTACTGTGTAATTTAGGCTAGTATTAAGTACAAAAATTTACTATTTTGTATTGAAAAATTCAATAGTTGATAAAATTTAGCAATGACACGATACTGACAAGAAAATTTATGACATACCTTTTTGAAAATTCAGTTCTAAAATGACACAAACTCTTTGTAAACTATTTCATCAACTCAATGTTTGTAAATACTACTCAGGTGACGTACTTTCAACATCGTTCACTAGACGTTTCATAAATCTCAAGATAGATGGCGCTCGAGTCGTACAAATTCAAATTAAAAAATTCGTTAAAATTTAAAGACAAAAGTTATTGAAACGGAATTTAATGTTAACTTAATACATTAACAAAAAATGTGTCAATTTGTTTTAGTTTGATCATATACATTAGAATTTATGAGGTAATTAGTTTAAATCATTTATTGCGACAAAAAAAAATAACAATTTATAGGTAAATTCTAGAAATGGACATGACACGGTACTGACATTTAGGTGATATATTGTTAAGTTTTCACTGAATGGCAAGTTATATTATATTTAAAAAAATAATGTAATGTATTGATGGGTGTCTAATCAACACAAAAATTTCATTAATTAATGACCCGTGAGAACAAGCAATACGGGACATAAAAAATCACAGTTAGAATGGAATCACCCACATCTCCTTACACAATGGCTGCACCTCAAGTGAAAACAACTGGGTTTCCCTTTACATGATGTGTTCATGCTTTTTAATATATTGAATGTTATAATTAACAGTATTGGAATATGATGCATTGTTTCTTAGCAATCATTGCCGGTTGATTCCTAGTTTAACTCCCCCACTCTCGCTAAAGTGGCGATAACTATACATATTCAGTTACCATGGCGATTTTACTTTTTTATTTATTTATTTTGGGGGTGGGGCTGCCAATTAATGTACTTAAGGGGACAGCCTACTTTTAAGAATGGGAAAATGTATAAATTTTAGATCAACTTTCATAATGTTTTAAAAAATAATGAATGCATGCAGAAACATAACTTTTTTTTCAGTTAACTACTATGACATTACTCTATTGATTAAAAATATTATTTTAGTTTATTATAAAGGTGATAATTTTAAAAATATTATTTTACCACACAATATTGGAAAAAAAAATTCAAGGGTACTTTCCCACTGCGCGCAATATATCTCAATTAATATTCCTTTGAACCTCATAATTTTTTTCTAAACTAAACAAAACATTCAAATTAACAATCTAAACTAAAATGGTTTAATTATTTTCATAATTTAAATTTTAAAAAATCATTTAATCTGAAAATTTAAATTACCATAAAAATTTTGATAGTTTTACAATCATAACTTTTTTTCTATGAAAAACAACCATTTCATTTTAGTTCATTTTGTTCATTATATTAGAATTAATGCCTGAGAAAAATTTCAAGTTGATATCTTAAATAGTTTTTAAAATATCATGCGCGCAAACTTGAAAAACAGTGTTTTGAGAAAACGCCAATTAAAGTTCAAATTGTTGTTTTGGAACATAAATTTTAATTTTTAAAAGTTAAAAACATTTTCTAATGAAACATTTACTATTTAAGAATAATTTTACGGAGTACTTAATATGATTAACCCAAAATATGTTGTAATATGGCTTAAGAAACATCAGTCTAAAGAAAAGCTCGACAATTGTAAATATGAAAATATAGGTACATACCTTAACAAAAGATACATTTTTAGGATATAAAGGCATTAATATTGGTAAAGTACATGTTTTGAAGTTATTTTAATAATTATATCCATATATATATATTTATTTTTACTTTGCAACATAAAAATTTGATTTTATTTCACTTTATGAAATTTCGATTTAAAATTTTCCGCTTTCATGCACAATGCCTTCGTTTTCTTTTATTGCCTCAAACTGAGAACTGATGAGCATTTTTCTGGCTCTTCGAGTATCTAAATTAAATTCTGTAAATTTCTATTCTGCCTCTTTTATGCTTTGAGTGTCAACCTTAGTTGCAGCTTCTACAGCAGGCTGCCCAACTTGCGTTTACATTTTCCTTTTTATCTCAACAAATAAATGTCATACAGAAAAATGGTTGGTATCAATCTTTTTAGAATAAAGTAAGCTATTTAATGAGATAAAAATCTCAAAATCGATTTTTTTGGGCATTTTAAAAGTAGGCTGTCCCCTTAAGAATTTAGTATCCTTAAATTCCTTAACTGGTGCCTTTATCGCTAATTTGTTTACGTTTGTTTTCCTCTAGTTTCTTTGTGATAATGTGTCATGACTCGGAAGCTCGCCAACATAGGGTCATATATATTAGGTTGGCGAGAGTGGGGAGCGTTAAAGTAGGAATTAACCGTCATTGCCTATTTAGAACATTGCAGACAAACCGAATTGAAACCCTCTTTTTATAACCTACTTGGAACGGATTAATATAGAATGGTTTATTCTTAAAAGTCAGAAGTTAATGAAACATCTTTTCCAGGTGCTGACCAATAGTTTGCTGTACACGTGCACTAACCTTGTAAGCATGTACACTAAGTACTTGACGGACAAAGCACAAAGGAATGCCTTCCTCGAGACCAGGCGAGCCATCGAGACGCGACAAAAAACGGCCAGAGAGAACGACAAGCAGGTATTTATACCTATAAGCATACATTTCATGTCCTTCTTATTTTTTAATAAATATTAAAGAGCATCGTTCTTAAAAGCTGCATGAATGCATGTCGGGCAGAAGCAATATTGCTATTTTAAAAATAGGCCACTGACTTTATTCACTAGAATCGCAAAAAATCCGGTAGCTCTGATTTTGTAATATGCTGTAAAGACCAGTACAAGCAGGCTCTGATTATCGCAGGGACATATGCCAAAGGCCCCTGATTTTGAGGGGCCATTAAATTATTACAGTATGTGAATTTAGTTTATGGTTCATTATTTTTTTTTCCATGAAGTAAATGCCTAATTTTTTTTTCAATTATGAATTTACAAGTTACAGATAGTCAAAATCTTCTTTTTTCCCCTTAATTCTACCTCTCAATAGAAAAAATATCACAGCAGATGAACGATTTCTGCAAAAAGAAGTGGTAACTAGGATGGTTGCCGATTTTAAGTGATTACGCGGTAACTTGCCGGACTCACTGAAGTTTTTTAAGTGGATACCCAGAGAGAATGGGGCACCAGTAAATAGGAATTAGCCATATAATTAATATAAAACGATTATTAACAATAAAATGATAAAAAATGATTATTAATATTATGAAAAAGTCAGGCATTTAGTTGTATTTTTTAAGTCTTCATTTTTAATAAAAATCATTTCATAATGTTGATGTTTCATAATGTTTATTAACATTCTCATTTATCTAATATTAGTATATTTCATGTCGGATGCATTTAATCATAACACAGATTTATAGGCGAACACGGAAAAAATATATAAAGCAGTTGTCAGGCACAGGAACAACATGTAAGGGGCCCCCCATTCAGAGTTGTGCCCCCGGCCCCGGTTTGTCATAATCGGGCCCCAAGTACAAGTAGTGTGAATCCAAGTTGGTAGCTCTGAGAGACCAGCGTGTTAGCTGCGTAACGTTCGAAAAACTGCAAAACTTCCCGACTTTTCTATATTTTTATTATATAACTCCTGAACTATTAAAAATAGAAAGACGATTAAATACGATTTTTAAAGTGGATTAAATTTGCAGCAATTTGAGCCTAGTCGCTAACTCTTCGCGTTCAATAGTTTCTGAGATATAGCATTTCAAAAATTGGCCATTAAGAATAAAATAATTTTAAAAAAAAACAAAAAAAAAACGAATATTTCAGTTTAGTTCAAGTTCTGAACAGAGTATTGAGAAAACTACTCACTTTACAGAAAAACCACACAGTACTGAATTTTTAGTAAATGTATTGAGCTTAATTAAAGCCCAAAATGAAGCTTGTAAGTCTAATATATCACTCATTATTAACCAAAAAATTAGAAAATGGAAAAAGAGAATTTTTTTTTTTTTTTTTTTTTTTTTTTTTGAGAAATGAGTTTTGGAGTTTCATGACGATTACTGTCAAAATAGTCAAGTCTGCCCTATTATATGGCTATTACTACATATTTTTAGATCACATTTCCAAGTAAAATTGTAAGCTTTCAAAAATTGAGAGAAAACGCCGAAGAGAAAGAACACCCACTCCCTCGTTATGTGAAGTTGAAAAAGATGTCGGAAACACTGGAGTAACCCATGTAGAGAGCCATTTCGGGGAATGGAGCAAAAGGGGGAAAAACTTGAGGAGACAGCCTTGTCCTAAAACAGGCTGTAATGCTGAGAAAGAAGAAAGTACTGAGAGATACTGAGAGAGGAAAATGCAACTTTAACCCTTTGATGCGCAGTGGTTGCGCCGCGAAACTACCAAATTTCATCTATGCTGTTGTTGCTCATGCCCTTGGACAACCGCGTACTGTGCCATAGGGAGGTGATGGGATGGGGGGGGCGTCTTCCAATATCAGTGTGCCCCAGTGGGAGGAAGTCCAACTTTAGCCCGGAGTCCCCTCATTTTGAACTCATTCAAGAGGAGGGACCCACCCCTTGAAATCAGCAACCCCCCTCCCCTATAGGTATCATTTAACAACTCGGAGGACATTGGAACCACGACGGATATTACGTGCACCAGCTCCCATTAGCGTACACGGTCCCGCAGCAATCGAATCGAGAGGGAGTTGACCCTCCCAAGCAGTGGCGGCCCGTGGTCAAAACTGTTAGTGCAGCCGGAAGCATATGAGCCTCCCGCTCCTCCTCCGGACAGGAATGGAAAGTCTTTGTTATTGAATTCGAAAGCTGGCGGAATAACTCCTCACCGAGGAAAAAAAAAAGAAATTACATAAAAAATGTAAGAGATCCTATTTCACTTTTCCATAAAATGGACATAAATTTCAACCAGCCGCTCTTATCCTCAAAATTGCATTCATCCGTGTCTGATTCGAAGTTTCCTTAGAATTTTCTTTTGTAACGATAACTTGAGAAGAAAAGAAAAAAAAAAAAAGAAAAAAAGAAAACGTACTTCTTTTTTATAAGTCAAATCAATCCTCCTTTCTTTTAAACTTGCGAATCGGCCAGTGATGCCCTCATAAAAAGGCGTTGTTTTAATTCAGATATCCATAATTTTAAAAGCTCTTTAAAATTTCCCATGTTTAAAGAATTTTCTCGCTCGCCATGTCCTCTAAATGCCAGTTCTTGCTTACTTAAAAACAATACTGCTTTAATGGGTCATTGTCCATTCATAAGCGTCTATTCAGGCTTCCCTTCTTGATAAATTCAGCAATATAAAGTCGAGAGTTTGCCGAACAAATATTCACAGGTGCTGCCGACCACAATTCACAGTCGAATTCACAGGTGCTGCCGACCTTTCAAAATCTTGAATGAGCTGAGTCTTCGCTGGGTACCCCCCCATTATAGCCTATGCCGGAGGAAATGCTTACGTAACTCGTTGTCATGGCAACTTTGCTGCCAATTTTCTTATTAGCGCTCTGGGCTGAACCAAAGATTTTCCCAATTGAATTGCGGGAAGATTAAAGTGCTTTTTTTCTAAATGAGCGATCTGGCCACAATACGGTTTTTTTGTTTGGTTTTTTTTGGAATTTTTTTTAATTTACCATATGAATTCCATAATTCTAATCTGAATTTAGGAAAATTAGTAGAATAAATTATTTTAAAGTATGTGCTGATGATTTCAAGTGCAGCCCGGCTGCACTTGCTGTATCCCATGAGCCGCCACTGCTCCCAAGCACTGGCCAAGCCGGATGCTGCTTCACTCCCCGTGTTCTTATAGGAACGGCGTTCAGCGCCCAGACAACTGCGGGACTATTTCCGCTCTTTCACTGCTAGTCGAAAAAAAATATGGCTGAAAGGTCTCAACGCTGAAAAAGTGCAGCCGCCGCGCAGTCAGCTGTGTCAAAAAACTTCTTTACCTCTGTGGCGCCAGATGGACGATACCATCAACCGCCATCCTGTTGGTAATTAAGTAGATCGATGGCAACGGCTGCACTTTTTCAGCGTTGGGCAGTCTATCCATGTGGTCTTCCGTGTTGATGTGAAAATGCTTGCGCTTCAAAGAGCTTAAGTGAAAATCTTTCTTTTAGTGATACAGACTATCGCATTAATTCATAAAACTTTTGAATTTTTACCCAAAAAAATCTAAAATTTTCCCGAAGGAAGAACGTCATATTTTCCAACCCCACCCCTAATTTTTACTCTCATTTATAATTAGAATATAACTGAAAAATAACGAACACAGTTTTATTCTACCCATTGACGTCTAAATGTTTCGTTTCTTTGCCAGGAGAGGCTCCTGCTGAGTGTTCTTCCCCGTTTCGTGGTCCTGGAGATGATACGCGACATGGCTTCTGACGAGGACGACGAATACCAAAATCATCGCAAGCTACTCTCCGCCCAGCAGTTCCACAGAATATACATACACTGCTACGACCACGTCAGGTGAGGACACATCCTTACTATGATCCTAAATTCACCTGTTTTCCCCCCAGATGTCTAACCAGCTTTTAGGACAGCGGTTCTCAACCTTTTAAAGTCGCGCCCCCCCACACAACAAATGCTAACTTACGGTAGCGCCCCCGCTCACATTTTTCAGCATATATATTCAGTTTTTTAATCTTTAACCCTTTCCCAATGCTGAAAAAAGAGCAGCCGTTGCCATCGCTCGACTTAACGACCAGCAAGAGGGCGGACGATCGAAACGTTCATCGCATGCTACAGATCTAGAGACCCTTTTTTGGCGACAGCTGGCTGTGCCGTCCACCCTCTTGCTGATAGTCAAGTCGAGCGATGGCAACGGCTGCCCTTTTTTCAGGCATTGGGCAATCTATCCAGCTGCTCTCCCATTCTTCCATTTTTCGGCAGATGTCAGTGCTGTTAAAAAGAGTTGTGACCATTTTTTGACGGGAAATGACGTGCTAAACAGTAAAGCATTCTCGCGGAGCTATGTCACCCGCAACTCTTTTTATAGAAATCCGATCGATTCTTCGTGACTGGCAACCGCCAAAACGTCCCGAGTTGGGTGTTCCCAGAGCGGGAACACTGCGCGTTAAAGGGTTAACAATGAACATTTTGTCGAATTTTCTACAAAATAATGTTATCAATAAAGTTTGAATGAACATTTTAAACGAAAACGGATATATTTTTGAGTAAAAATGAGAATAAATAAGATTATTTTTTTTTTAAAACATGCATCACTACTTGCTCCTTGGTTTTTCTCGCCCCCCCCCCCTCCCCTTCAAATGCTCTGCGCCCCACAGGTTGAGAAACGCTGGTTTAGGATATCAGTTTTCCTTCCACTCATAGGAACCGATTGCTGCAAGTGACGCTGATTGGTCATTACAGCATGCGCAAGTTGCATAAGAAATATTTCCATGGAATTTGTAAGGAAAGTAGCTCACACCGTAAGGATTGAATCGGGGCCTTCGCAATTAGTAACGGGCCTGCGCGTGTATTTTGATGAGCCATCCAAAGAGGCCTACGGGTGCTCGAGTCTTCACGTATACATCAGGCATTTCTTAAGCTTCCCAGTGCTTTCAAACGTTATTTAATGTAGTTTTAAGTAGTAATTGTGTTACTAATTCAAGTACGAACTCATGATTAATTTGTTTGCTATGATACATATTGACATAAAGAAAATAGATGCATATAATTTGAAGGAAAAACAAAGTAGCGCTTACTCTCATGATTCACGATTGCTTATTTTAGTTTCACAAGTGGATATTTAATATACTTTAAAATAACTAAATACACAAATGAGAAAGACATTTTTATAATGAATATTTCATGAACGTAGTCGTATTTCCTACGTTATTTTAAACAATTCAGCATTAATCTTTAACAAATGATTATTAAAGCGCATTTCAGTGTTTTCGGGATATCCTGTATATTGGAGAAAATGGATAAAATACGCTCTATAGCGTGATCCCTGAATTAATTATTCGTTAATAAAGACATTTCATGTAGTATATATTATTCTTTTGTCGCTTTCTCAATCGAACTTAGGAATTGAGCAAGCATAATGAACGCTTGTACAAAATATTAACTACATTTGAAGTTTCTGTATAAACGGGCAAAAATCAATAATTTATAATTTACTGTATTTCTGCACAGTAAGCACAGACTGTACCAGATGTAAGTCTTAATCACATAATCAAGGCATATATAACTGATAAATAACATTTTCAACTGGCAAAGATAAATTGTCTAAATAGTATCACAACGTCATGCTTATTTACAAGAATAAAAACTACTCAAGTAATACGATTTCTGATTAAAATAATTTATTTATAAATAACACATGAGTAATTATTCACTAAACATGATTTACATACATATTCTTAGAATTTCTAAAAACATTATAAGCGTTCACTTACCTTTACATTCAGAGCAAAATGTTCGAATTTTAGGATAAATTTTCATGAAAGAAAATGGCCCAAGATTCCCAAAACGATTACCTACATCTAAAGTTCTTTAGTACGACAAAAGTATAAAAAAATTGTTTTAAAATAATAAAATAATATAACATTTATAATACTTAGAATAATAAAATAGAATACTGTGATTGGGGGAAACAGGCCTCAATGATAAACTCATTTTTAGGGATGGCAACTCATAAGCAGGCCCGTTGCTTAGCGATGGCCCCGATTGAATACGGCATAACAACCCATGACCTTTAACGCCAGGAGAACGTAGAAGTAGGGATAAGAGATTTGAAATGAGACAAAACAGCGATTCACGAAAAAAATTTGTTTCCCATCGTGCGGAGCTCTCATAGGTATCGTGCACCAAAAGATTGTGGAGTGTGCTTGCTTGTGTTTGCCAGAAGGGGACATCTCACGTCACCCAATGTGTCGATGACAGCTACATGTGTGCTTCCTGGAGTCTCCCACCCTCTATAATTTGGATCCTCATCTGGAGGAGGGGGAGGGTTTGAATATTGGCATCCATTGGAAACTGCTAGGAAGAGGATTTCGAAAACGGGAATTGACAAGCAACAACATGTGGTCTTCAGTGGAATGTCGGAATCAAACCGTTTGATTCCGACATTCGGAATCAGCCTTCCGTTTACCAGCCTTCCGTTTGCCAGCCTTCCAGTCGGAGCCTTCCGTTTACCAGCCCAACGCCTTAATCACCGGGCTACCACGGTCCTGATTGTGGAGTCTATAACGGGTCTTGTGTCAGAATTCTACACTGCTACTACAATCAAAGAAATGAATGGTGTGATCAAGCGTGTCCAGCAGTCAATACGTCTTCGTTATAGTGTAGTAATCCTTGGCGTCTGATGGTGCAAACTTCGAGCATTTGTTGAAATACTATGAATTGCATTCATGTAGCATGCCATTTGTAATGCATGGTGTCCTAAAAATGAATCCCTTCCTATGATTCCCTCTTTTGTGTCCTTTTAAATCCTCTACCTCTGATACCACTTTCTTCTGACGTTTCTGGTCATGGGCTGTATGCAGTTCAATGTTGGGCTGTACGCTCTCAATCCTCAAGATGTGTCTCACCTTTCCTAAAAGTTTGTCGCAATACTTTTTGGACACCCTGCAAACTATTAGGTTGTAACGAAAGTTTTCCGCCACTGCAAGTATTGCCTGCACAAGCAGTTCGCGTTGGTGTTTTTGCCCATCTTTTGCGAAATGATTTTTGTTATTTCAAAGAAAAAGACTTGTTTTAGAGCATTGTGATGTGAAATCTGCAAAACAATATCGTTATGATTAAGTATAAGGTGTCTGAAATGGAACTATCACGCTACCAGATTATCCAGCATTTACTCTCAGTTCTCTCGCAAAAAGTCAGTTACAGAATGACACCGAATCATGTGTACAGCTTAAGGTACTACTGTTGTATCATATGACACTGTGAAGATGTGGTACCGAAAGTTCAAAAACGAGGACTAGGACATTAAAGAAGCAGAGTGGCTCTCTGGCTGGCCTAATGATGCTGATGAGGCTCGCCAACGACAATCTGTGGAAGAAGATAAAATATTCATCCACTCCATAGCTAGCTAAAAGAGTTAGACTTTAGTGCCAAGTCCATTAGTCGCGCTAAGCATCGCATAAACTTGACATATAAGGTCAATAGCTGGGTACCGCGTGAGCTGACTCAAACAAATCTGGCGAAAAACTTTCGTTACAACCTGATATATCACCTACTTCTGTGGGAAAAAGTAGGTCTCCGACTTGAACAGTTTTTCTACAGAACACTCAGAAAGATATTTCAATATTCTAACATCTTCTTTAAAATGCATTTTGGACACATTCCTTTAATTTCAAACAAAACAACATTAATATACGTATATTTGTAAAGTTTATTAAAAAAAAAGACTCTTTTTCAGAAGTAATTTATGTACCTTATATTTCGGTTAATTTTCGAACTTTCCTAATAAAAGCTTTCTTTTAAATCTTTTTCATTGCTTTTAAGCCATCTAAAATGGTTTGCTGCGCAGCTTCTTGTTGTTTTGCGCTTTGCGTTGGGTGCGAATCTTCATCCAACTATGCTTTCCACCCCGTATCTTAGAAGTTTTCCTTAACTGTACACGCTGTTTTTATCCTTAACATTAAAATCACTTTTTTGTAAGGAATCAAAGTTCTTTACAAGTTGAATTCGATGTTCACACACTGCATCGTAAAGAATACTATATGTTTCAGCAGCACTTTTTTTTTTTCAAAATAAAGTGAATGAATTAAGAATTCCAAGCAAAATTATTTTTCGTGTTTTCAATATTCGGCTTATTCAATGTAATAAAAAAATAGCTTTATTTTAGACGCACTCTACTGTCAACTCAATTTTTGTAGAGGAATGTCCTACCTTTCAGATTAAAAAAAAAAGTAACCATTTTTATTCACTCTATTTGTGCCCAATATAATTAATGTGTGAAGGTCGAAAAATAAGCTCTAAAAAAAAAAACTCTCCTTTATACACTTATTTATCCCTTATTTTTCAAAGAATTATTTCCGTATTCTATGGAAACGTTATATTTCTGCGAATTCTTCTTCCCGAATTCTGAGAAGAGGAAAAAAATTAATTGAATCTGAAGAAGTTTCTTCTGTTGACAGGGGGAAAAAAACGGATATGCGTCAGATAACGGAAATATTCCGGCAGCACTGCTGTCAGTAAAGTTCCCGTGAATTGAAGAAGTTATTTCTGAGAGTGTAACACAGGTATGGACAACCTTTGAAAAGTTGCGGGCCAAACTTTAGGATGTTAGCAAAGTCGAGGACCAAACTTCAGTGTGTTAGCCAAGTCGAGGGCCAAACGTCAGTGTGTTAGCCAAGTCGCAGGCCGTATAACTAGGATTTAAATGGGATTTTGATTGGTTTATATGGGTTATTATATGGGCCTTGATATGTTCCGCCGGCCGGATCAAAAACCGCGGCCGGCCAAGTCCGGTCCGCGGGCCGGAGGTTACCCATATGTGGTGTAGCAAGTTAAAACAATAACGATTGCATCCTTCAGATAAACAAAAAAACCATCACAGATTTAAGCAGTGATTATAGTAAATGCTTAGTCTAACCTCTTATTTCCCAGCGCTGCAAAGGCGGGGTGCAATTTACCTTTATTACGAAAATGTAAGGTTTCGTCGTGAGCTAGGTAGCTTTTGCCGCCATCTAATAAAATCTCACAGCATTTTTTGTTGCCAGCCTCAAAATTTTATTTCGAGCCCTGATGTACCCCGTGGTCTTTGAGTCAGTCGGTATATGAGCCCAAATAGTTTGGTTCAGAACTGCCATCCAGCCTACTACGACCTGATTGTATTCTGATTTTAAGGCAAACTTATGTGAGGCGTATCTGCTAAAGAGAGTAATGCCTTGGGCGGAGAACTTTCAAAGGGGCTCTCACGCATATTTACGTATGTATTAAGTTTGAAAAAAAAAAGAACACTCAAAACGACAGACTGTTAGAAGCCCCTTGGTAAGCAAAACCGTGTAATATTAACGCTTCAGCCAACTACCATGTGCAGTATATTCACTCGGTGATATCACTTTCTGTGTGTGCAGTAAATTCATTCTATTTTGTAACTATAGTATAGTTACAAAACACTAAATGTCGAAATTGCAAGTGTCGAATGTACAGTTACTATACATTCTACACTTGTATTTTACCTATATATATTAATGATGATAGATGCTAAAAATTACCTGTTGATGAAGTTAAAAAATAAATAAATTTAGCAGTATTTAATTATTGTGAACGTACATTAAGTGCTTCAATGATGAAAAATTTTTAATTACAATAAAATGCATGAATTTCTGATGTTAACGGTAAATTATTAAATGTAAGTGTAAAAATATTTCACGAATATTAAAAGCTTTTTATGAAAGTTTTTGTGCTAAGTAAAGAATTTTAATCAAACCATTTCCTTGTCAAAATTGCTTGGCGGCATGTAGAGCGAAAAACTACTTCGATTGAAAATCTTATTTTAAAAGCAAATTATTTAACTAAAGTGAGTTGATGAAATGAAGTAACCAATAAAAAATGATTTATTATAATGAATTTAAATATTTATAAAATAGTTCTCATAAATTTTTAAACCATTTTTCTCGATAAGAAATTTTTTCTTAACGATGGCAACTATTCTATTTGCATTACATTAATTTCAGTTAGTGAATTCATCAGTCTTGTTTAAAGACTTTTTATGCGTGAAATTATTTGCAGATGTTGAATTTGTTTTTTATAAAAGAGTTCCGGCGACAACTTTTTCATTCATATCTCAACTATGATTTTCTTTAAAATATTCTAGTATGTTTTTAAAAGGGATTCATAAGATCTAATGTCAGTTAAAAATAAAGTGTTGCACAGTGCGTTGAAAAATAATTAACTTTAAAATCCATAAATTATTTTTTAAATGTGATATAAAATAAAGTGAAAAAGTTTATTTGGCGAAAAGATCCCAAAAGATTTTATGGAGAATGAAATGTTGTTATATATTAAAAATTAACTGACTGTGCTTAGCCTTCAAAAAATAGTCTCGATTCCATATCTCTTGACTTTGGGCGTTTCCTTTCGTGAAAGCGAACATTTTAATATCTGCTACATGAATGTCACAGATACAAGAAAAAAAAATCAACATTTACTCATACCAAATTTTAAATTCACCTAATCAGAAAAATTTATACATGCACAAGAATGTAGTTTATTTATTATTTTCCCCCCTAAAATGCATATTTAATTTTTTCTTCTTACAACTGAATATCAAAAGTACAAACATTCCATTTTGTTCCTAAGTGTCTAAAATGTACTGACATCTCAACTTTGATGTGAAATCTACTGAAACATCTCAACTTGCATCCCTCCATAAGCTGGACGTATTCCTAAGCTGGACAATTTTCTGAGGAATAGAAAGTGCCCAAAAGACTATCAAGTAATTTTCTGTTTGATAGGACACCAGTGCAAACGTCACGAGGCTATCAACGTAGGATTAATTTTTATGTTTACTTTAACCAAAATTAACACCCTAATAATATTACATGTTTTAACGTAGGTTTATGTAATGGCCTCTTCAACGGCCGCATGTAAAGATTTTTTTCCAACATTGTTGTAAGTTTCAGTACGTTAGAAAACTATTTGGCGAAATAGCCGGGTTTAACCAAGCGACCTATCCGGAATTTCTTCAATGGCTGCCAAAAACGTGAAGTCATATTTTTAAAGGTCCGTGCGATAAATTAACTTGCCACAAAATTTACGTCACAGTGTGGCATTTTTCACGGGATTAAAATAATTTATTATCTTCTGCTGAACCAGGTGGATTTAAATATTTATATTGAGCATCCCGCTTTATTTTTTTTTATATTTTTAGACATGACCTTTTAATTTCTTTAGAATATGTTAATAAATATTTCACATAGATTAAATTAAAAGTTTTTGCTATGATCATTACTTTACAACGGGCTGCTTACAACAAACTAAACGATCAGTAATTCCTACATTAATGTACCATGTTTCCTCGAAAATAAGACTGAATCAACTAATAAGCCCTAGAACTATTTTTCAGGATACAGCTAATATAAGCCCTATCCCTAAAGTAAGCATTGATCGCCCGCCTGGGGGGTGGTTGTTTTTTTTTTAATCCATGAACAGAGGGCACCTTATTGTCCTTTTTTGACAAATGCACATTTGCAACAAATGGATGTGTTGAGACAGTATGAGCGGGACGTACTCAATGTTCAATACGTCCTGCTAGTAATGGACGTTAATAGTTTAAAAATAAGTTCAAAGGACAATAAATTCGGATGCTCATATAAAATGAGTGCCAAAAGCCATTTAACAATTCATTTAAAGATTATTTGAGCCACGAAATCTATGACTAAATTGAAAATAGAATGAAGAGAAATGAACGTGGAAATTTTCTGAAACCTATCTAAACGAAATCGTTACTTGGGTGAAGATTGCGTGTAATATAAAACGGAGATCTGTGCTTCCGTCTGGAAAGACGGAAGACGAAATGGCGGTATTGGAATGATACCTAAATAAATGTATTTTACGAACATGAACAGTTGTTAATGCACTGCATGAAAAATAAATCATTCCTGTAAAATAATGGTCCCAGTATGTCTTTTGCATCAAAATTAATTTGAGACTTTTCGGGAAAACATGCTACATCTCGCTGACTTATTTTTCAACAGAACTATCTGAACGTTTTTCTAACAGCATCGATGTCAGTATACTGTCTCGCAGCAATTGGCGCAAATACTTTAGCTTGGCGACGACTGGTGTCCTGTTAACGGAAAAATGCAGCTGCCATACGCCTCTGAAAGTTGGACACTTCTTATAGAAACCGAAAGTGTCTTTCGACATTAAGACGTTTAATCGTTAGTAATAATCGCAAAGCCTTTTTAAATACACTCATGTCCATAAATTAAGGATAATTCAGAATCACACAGAAATTGATCTCTAAAATAAAAATTTCACCTGTGGAATGATCACACACATCTTGAAGAAGAATATGCAAATTACAGGAAACCACCAGATGGCGTGGATGGTACGTCACAATGACGAGACTGTAAGAGAGGGGTATATAAGGAATGGTGGCAAAGAAGTAAAATTGTTCACAAGCGCTGTGAAAGCCTTTCAGTGCAAAAACCGCATAGTTATGACACAAAGGAGGCATTTGGATGATGTTTTACGTGGCAGAATTATCGGACGACTGGAATGTGGACGTACCCAGCTGGAAGTATCCGAGGAACTTGGAATCGCCCAGAGTGTCATCTCCAGTCTTTGGCAACGATTCCAAGATGATGGTACTGTGAGTAGACGTTACAGCACAGGTCGCCCCCGAGTTACAACGCCGAATGAGGACCGCTATTTGGCAGTTACTGCCAAAAGAAACAGACGGAGTACAGCATCAGACCTGTCTCGTCAGCTCTCTTCAGCTACCGGTACGACAGTTTCAAGGCAGACCGTGTACAGACGCTTAGGGCACATTGGTCTATATGCTCGTAGGCCTGTCAGATGTGTTCCACTTACCGCAACTCACTGTCGCCTGCGATTAACCTGGAGTAGAGAGCATGCATTGTGGACACCGCAACAGTGGTCTTGTGTGATGTTTTCCGACGAGTCCAGGTTTAGTTTGGAGTCTGATTCTCGCCGGACATTCATCTGGAGAGCGCCAGGTATCCGTTACCACCAAGAGAACACCATTGAAAGACACCGTTACGGTGGTGCAGGATGGCTCGTTTGGGGAGGAATGATTCTTGCTTCCAGAACTGACCTGCATGTTCAGAGTGTAACGATGACAGGCCACATCTATCAGAATGTCATTCTGGAACAACATGTACGTTTGTTTCGGGGCGCCATGGGTGCTGAATTTGTGTTTATGGATGACAACGCCCGTCCTCACCGTGCAAACATTGTAGACGAATGCCTTCAATCGAAGGATATCACCCGTATGCATTGGCCAGCATACTCACCGGACTTGAATCCAATAGAGCATGTGTGGGATATGCTTGGCCGACGAATTGCAGCCCGTCAACCCCCTCCCACCTGTCTACCGGAACTTCGGAGTGCATTGCTTGATGAGTGGTGTAATATTCCCCAAGATCAGATTGATCATTTGATACTCAGCATGCCTAGGCGTTGTCAGGCCTGTATTGCCTCGTCCGGGAGACATACTCCGTATTAACCATCCTACTAACCATGTTATACTGTTTTTTGTAAATAGGTTCTTTTTTGAAATTTGGTCAAGGGAGTAAAACTTGCAATTTTTATGAATTATGTCAAACATATAGCATCTTTTTTGCTCTTTACTTTTTGTTTAATAAATAGACTTTACAAATAAGTCAAATTTGTTTTGCTTCTTTCTCTTTCTTTGCCTGAACTTCATTATCCTTAATTTATGGACATGAGTGTATTTCAAAAAATCTGGGAAGCTTGTTGTCCCAGCCTTAATGACCTTGGATTTTCCAGATTTTTGCTGTATTCGTGAATAAGAACTATTTCCATACCTAATATGAGCTGTTTTGTTCCCTAGTATCCTATTCGCCGACATCCAGGGCTTCACTGCTCTAGCGTCCCGATGTTCCGCTCAAGAGCTGGTCCAAGTACTGAACGATCTTTTTGCCAGATTCGACAGATTGGCTCACGTAAGTGTTTGATAACGCAGTTCTGACCACTGAGATAAGTATGATTTTATGATTTTCATTATGAAGATTAATGAAGATTAATTTAGGAGGCAGGTATTCAGTATAGAACTGCAGCTTAGGGACCAATTCGGAAAGCATCCATATTGTATTTTGGGTACTGATTCACTGACGTACTATGCATTCATAATAAGCATACTGCGGATGTAACGCCTAGATGAATCTAAAACTTTTGCTTGAACTCCAAAACTGATGAATATCTGATTGCAAAACACCAGATCAAGCTTACGAATTGTCAGCATTGTCCAAAAGTCACACATGTCCAAAAAAGTCAGCAAACATTCTATTAAAACGAACTGGCTTTTAGTATAACCCTTTGAGGCGCAACCCTTTCCCAATGCTGAAAAAAGGGCAGCCGTTGCCATCGCTCGACTTAACTACCAGCAATATGGCGGACGATCGAAACGTTCATCGCGTGCCACAGATCCAGAGACCCATTTTTTGACAGCTGGCTGTGCCAGCACAGCCAGCTGTCGTAAAAAAAAGAGTATCTAGAGCTGTGGTACGCAATGAACGTTTCGATCGTCCGCCATCTTGCTGGTAGTTAAGTCGAGCGATGGCAACGGCTGCCCTTTTTTCAGCATTGGGCAATCGATCCAGCTGTTCTCGCGTTCTTCCATTTTTCAGCAGATGTCAGTGCTGTTAAAAAGAATCGTGACCATTTTTGTTACGGGAAATGACGTGCTAAAAAGTAAAGGATTCTCATGGAGCCATGTCACCCTCAACTATTTTTATACAAATCCAATCTATTCTTCGTGACTGGCAACAGTCAAAACGTCAGAGTTTGGTGATCCCAGAGCGGGATCACTGCGCGTTAAAGGGTTAACATTTCCTTTTCTGTTTCATTCAAAAAACTAACTGTCACTCATACTTCAAAGAACTTGACTGTCCTGCCATTTCCACAACAAGTTCAATGATTTTTTTTTTTTTAATCGTTTCCGATCAACTAAATTTTCGAGATAGTATCTTTCTTTTGAAAGTAGTTGTTTACTAAAAGGGTGAATAACTGACTGAGGAACACTAACCACTCTTTCTATATCATTCTAATATCACGGGTGGAATGCTTATAAATAATTCCTATGAGAAGTCAATATATCTTCTAACAGAAGGCTCATAAACATTTATCACTTCCGACGTTCATCTTGGAGGAATAATCCGAAGTGATAAGTGTGGATTTGTGTTCATTTATGTTTCATCCAAAATGAAGATGGACGATGAAACAATTGGACACCTGATCCACTTCTTGATGAAAGAGTCTTTCCCGAACCGATGATCCCTCCAAAGCGAAGGCTCGGTGAAAATAAAACAGCAAACAAACGATCCGTTCATTTCGTTCGCCCCATTTAGTATTTAACCCTTTGAGGCGCAACCCTCTCTCAATGCTGAAAAAAGGGCAGCCGTTGCCATCGCTCGACTTAACTTCAAGCAAGATGGCGGACGATCGAAACGTTCATCGCGTGCCACAAATCTAGAGACCCTTTTTTGACGACAGCTGGCTGTGCCGGCACAGCGTTTCGATTGTCCGCAATCTTCTGGTAGTTAAGTCGAGCGATGGCAACGGCTGCCCCTTTTTCAGCATTGGGCAATCTACCCAGCTGTTCTCGCATTCTTCCAACAGATGTCAGTGCTATTAAAAATAATCGTGACCATTTCTTTACGGGAAATGACGTGCTAAAAAGTAAAGGATTCTCGTGGAGATATGTCACCCGCAACTATTTTTATAGAAATTCATTCTATTCTTCGTGACTGGCAACAGTCAAAACGTCAGAGTTTGGTGTTCCCAGAGCGGGAACACTGCGCGTTAAAGGGTTAATTGGAAGCCTCGTGGTTGAGAGGATTTGCACGCCCGAAGCAGTAGCAATGCGCGTAAGTTGAGACCACTGAACTCGATGAAAATATGTAACCAAGGATGATCCCTATATGGCTTCACTCTGAGTAATTCATTTTGGATGTGAACCAAAACTGATATAAAATCCCGCTTAACTACTAAAGTGAATAGTTATATTCTCGCATCACTACTTCAGGCAGTCCACATTTTGCGGTATCAAGCAATAGTACCCAAATGCCGGAGATAGTGTATTTGTCAACAGAAGCAATCGTATACTTTTAGTAAACAACGTCAATTTTGGGACAGCATTCGCTTCATACGTTAATTGATTTATACTTTTGTTATAACTTGTTA
>JAWZYV010000570.1:0-20433 GCA_038373885.1 Cheiracanthium punctorium
TCGCTTTTGTAAATGAAAACGTTCGTGATGTAACTTCTAAGAAAGAGCTTATTACCCTTATTGAACTCTGAATGCAGTATCACACTTGTTACATAGAACCGACGTTGATCTCACTGTCAATTCGCCCTAAATAAATAACTAATTTCATATTTCATTTTTTACAGATTACAGTTGACCCCTTAATAACATGGGTCTACAACACCAAATCTTAGAACACGGCGAAAACATTACGATCGTTTTCGTGTAACACGTTAAAAGAGACTTGTACAGCACGGTAAAATGAGACATATGTTCTGATATTATGACGCTTTAGCTCCTGTAATTAACATACCCTTTGAATGGCAACACCAAACATCATTGTATTTTTACGGAGCGCAAATAAGTTTTGCCGCGATTATACCGCGCAGTCCGCACTCCAATTGGAGTATAGCGCAGGACCCGTACAACACGGATTCCTATAATACGGAACGTATCTACCCGTGTTAGGGAATCTACTGTAGTTGAATAATGTCAAATTCAACAGTTAAGAAAATTCTGGGTTGCCGTATTTACTAATATTTCATCTCACCTTGGTGGCCGAAATGTATTAAAACCAAATATCCGAACTGTACCAAAAGTAAAATTTACTAAAAGTAAAATTTTAAATTTTGTATAACCTAGGGATGGACGCGAGACGTGCGAGACGAGAATCGGGACTGTCTCGTCTCGTCTCGCAGTGGTAAACCTCTGTCTCGTCTCGTCTTGCAAACACAGTGTCTCGTCTCGCCTCTCGCAAAGAAATTGCTGTCTCCTCTCGCGCGAGACGCGAGACGTCTCGCGAGTCTCGCAAAATTAAGGACTGCGATTTCGTTACCATTTTATACTAACTTATTATTGGGATTTTATTGAAAATTAATATTAATAATAACAATTACTTACATATAGCCACATTAGTAGATATATTAATAACTATATCAGCATATATCGGCATTTGAAGTAAAAGAAATTGAGATTTAATCCGTATATATAATGTCACACCGAAAATATAGTATTTATTTTTATTTACTAGCTGCGTGCCCGTTCTTCGCACTGTAGTAAACGAAAATTTTCCTAACACAAGTAATTTCAATTAATTCCAGTGATGTGGAATCTAAAATAAAAGCAAAATTATTTGGCTCTTGATGTAAAGTTTGCGTCATGAGTATTAACCTGGCATCATTGCAATATAATGACTCAAAAAACTACGTCAGTGTCATTCGCGATCAGAAAAGTGAAAAGCTTAGCGGTTTGCAGAGAACTCCCGACTTTCAAAATGTGTTATTTCTACATCATACTGTTCAAGTTGTAGCATTAAATACTTCAGACACTACATGAAATGGACAACCGTTTGTTTTAAAATAGCTGCGCACCCACTCTTCATACGAGAAGTAGCGAATATTTTACTAAAATCATATCTGTATGAGACAAAACAGATTTTTTTTTTTAAGTTCAAGTAATCTCCTCTGTTGAAATTACTGCGGGATATATTAACACAAATTAGAATTACTTATCGTTATGAGCATCATTCTTTAATGCTATGAGATCTCTACTATTTACTTTAACGTCAATTTCAAATGATAAAGGAAATGATAAAGGAAATATGTGTAAGTCAAGTCTCTAAAATATGTGTAATTTTTATATTAATGAAAACAAGATTATATTAACGATAATTATAATTATTTGCCTAATATTTCCAATAACATTACCGTGTGTGCATTTTTAGATTTCATTATAGTATCTCAGTTGGTTAATAGACGTCTTATTTTTTGTTTATATTTTAAATTACTGAACAGTTAATTTGTTGACGACTATCCGTTTGCACTTTTCCACAATCATTTTTAGCGATAGTACTACAGTCGTTATGGTCGCCCTGTTTACAGAAAAATTAAACCATAATCCCCCTAATGTATACCCAGTGTGGATTTTTTTAAAAAATGAAAAGACATCTAACAGGCGAAGATAATTTTAGAATAGGAACCCAACTGCAAGATAAAATGATGGGGAGGGAAAAAAAATATAACAGTTTTGCAAGCCGAAGTAAGGGAAAACATGATAATATAAACGAAAAGAGAAATAGTTTTTAAAAAAATTGCTTGCATTTCTTTCCGTCCGATATTAATATATAAGAATAAAAAATGTCATTTTAATCTCTTTAAAATAGGCCAACAATAGGGATTTAACTGCCCCTAAAAAGTTGTTACCAGGGTCCCCCCTACGCACGCCACAACGTGCGGGAAAGTTTAAGGATAATATCGGTACAAGGATATTTCAACAAAGGATATTCAACCATATTTCAACCTACTCAGACTAAGCATCAATGCGAATGCAAGTTGCTCTACTTCTAATCTCTCTCTGATATACCCGAAACCCGATTATCACAGGGGCAAGGGGGGACGGTAATCCGGTGCCCCTGAAGAAAAAGGGGCCCCATATATATCCCGATTATCTAAATTATAAATTCATATGTACTGAAATAGTAATTGTGGGGAAAAAAACTGAATTTCCTCTATAATATAGGTATTACCTAATTGTCTATCACTAGATCAAGTTAGAGATATTTTTTTGGGGGGATAAATACGATTTGATTAAAGTACAAAAACTACAGTTAACTGAAATGCAATTTTCGAGTACAACAGCGGTCAAAACTGGGTTAAAATGCTTTAAAAAGGGGGGGCTCAGTAAAGAGGCTTAATGCGTAAAAAAGGGGATAGTAAGGGGGCCCCAAACTTAATGCCCCGGGCTCCGTCTAAAAGTAGTCAGATTTGAACATACCGTACCGCCTTTCCTATTTACTTATTATTTTTCTTTCAACCCTTCTCTGTTTTCTTTTTTTTTCCGCCTCTTTCTTTATCCTCTCCTTTGTGTGTTTTGTATATCTCTCGTCTGTTCTAATTTTAAATGTTACGTGTTTGTGCGTATTGTAGAGTGCTGATAGTATACCAGAACCGAAAACGAAGGAGACGCAAGTTAAACGGTAGAGGCTTCAGCCAAATTGTCGCTTTTCAGATCGCATTTATGCGAGACGGAAAAAATGCGAGACTTCTCGCGAGAAATCTCGCGCGAGACAAGACTCTGTCTCGTCCCGCAAAATATTTTCTTTCTCGTCTCGCGTCTCGTCTCGCAAAAAAATGCCTGTGTCGTCTCGCGAGACAATGCGAGAATTCTCGCGTCTCTCGTCCATCCCTAGTATAACCCTCAGAACAACTTCGGAGTTTCCCATCTACGACGGTTTTGATCTTTTTTTTTTCATGTATGAGTGATCAATATACTTCAGGATCGGAATCGCCTCGGTAAAAATGCGGTCTAAAAATTCTGATTAACACAGTGGGGTTACACAAATACGCGCCGGACATACGCTCTTGCATATATCAGGAGGAGCAAAGACATTAGAGGTTATGTGCTGCTCCGAATAATCTGCCAGCAAAACAGCAAAAATGACGTAAAAATGACATCCACACGCGAAGGAACTAAAATTAAAGATATGTAGAAATGCATGAAAACTTCGATTATTTTTAAAGTGCAAGTCTGTTACAGTTAGTTCTATTTGTTTCACGTTTGATGCGTTTTCACTTTTTCGAGTCTTAAAAGCTGTATAAATGAGTGGTTTCCCTTAATTGTTACAACTTAAGTGGCAACTATGGATTCCGTTGCTACGGAAATTATAGCAATGTTAAAAATAGAACATGAAATGAGTTATTCATGTTTACTTTGATAGAACCGCCATATTGGCGAAATTTACGCCGCCAGTCGATGGCCAATAGCTCAAACCACAAATTAAACTTGACACCAAAGTCAATACGCAATACTTTGTTTAGCGGAATTAAAAAAAAAATATCTATGCATACGCTAGTGACATCGGCTCATCTCAATTGTGGAATGGAATTAATAATACGTACAGAGCTGCGCTACATTTGAATATTGTTCGCCAACTTTCCTAAGAAATGTACTAAAGTAGGAATCAACATACATTTCAATTCGTAAAACAAAAAATATATTAGACAGTCATAATTACGCCTTTCTAACAGCTTTTAGTAAAAGAAACTTCCGTAGCGCTGCTTTAACAAATAAGAATCAATTATTTATTACACAGTACTTCGATCGCCAAAATGCCAACATACACCATTTTGCGAGATTTTTTTATTTTCAGGGAATCATTCTAAGTTGATTTAACAGAAATCAAAATGGGAAATAGTTATCTATCATTTATATGGTTCGATTGCCAAAATTTAATGCAGGCATATTATTGATAAGTAGTAGTTATTTAAATTATTAACTATAGCGGGTTTTAATCACCATTAACTACCATGTACAAAATGCGAGAATTTCAATTTTCTGAAATTTGGCGGAATTCGTCTAATTTAAATCAGTTTACTTAATTTGGTGAAAATTCTGTAGATCGTTTAAAATCGCCTTAATAACTGCATTATTTCTGTATGAAAAATCGAAGTATAGCGCCGTAAAATTTATACTTGTTATTAAAAATACTATTTCGTTACGCTCTCAGTAATTTGCGCCAAGCCCAAAACTGTGCAAATCGGTAGATCCTACTACTTTCTCAAAATCGCCAAATCAGCCATTTTTTTTTTCGGCCAAACTAAAAAATATACATATTAGTCTCGGAAATCTCTCAATCCCTTATTTTTTTACACATAAAAAACATTGAATTCCTGCTCTGATTTAACATGAACGCAATATTTTAATTAAAAAATAACTTTGTAAATAATCTAAACAGAAAAAAATCATTATTCTTTTATTTTTACTGCAGGAGTCTAAATAATTTAATAAAATAGCATGTCATGGCAACCTCGATGCTCATTTCTCACTTTTTTGACTACAGGGGTTACAATTGCGAATTACGGAGATCAAAAATTAGCGTTTTTGACGGGTTTTTTATCACTATCTTCTAAAATAATTCGAATTTCGAAATTTAAATTAGCCGAAGACCGTTCTCGGAATTTTCCGAATCCGTGGACACCTCGATCGAAACTCAACTCCCAACCGTTTCGGAGGAGATGATGTTACAGACAGACAGACGCGCACAGACTTTAATAGTATAGAACTAGCTGCTTGCCCGTTCTCCGCACGGTGGGAAACGCATATTTTCCTTACACATATATAATTCGAATTAAACCCAGTAATTCGGAATCTCAAAACGTGAAAAAATACTTGAATCGTGACTAAAAGTTGACGTCATGAGTGCAAATTTTTGACGATTGCAACATGACACAAAAACTACGTCAATGTGACTGGCGATCAAAAAAGAAAGAACTTTACGGTATGCAGGCAAAACTTTTCTCTTTCGAAAAATGCCTGATTTCTACATCATATAATTCTCTTTGTGAGGTTTAATTTATAGCATTAATATATAAATACCGGATAAATAACATTACATGCAAGGACGTACCCAAGGGGGTGGTCTAAGGGGTCCGGACCCCTCTCAAAATTTCAATTTTCGTTAGCAAAATTATAGTGATCAAGTCTCTTTGTGGAAAATTCTCCCTTTTTCACCGTTTGGACCAACTCCAAAATTTTCGGACCCTCCCCGAAATTTTTTTCTGGGTACGTCCCTGTTTACATGATGTTGGCAACAATTTTATCTCGCATTTCGTAAAGCGTGGACAATGCATTAGAGCGGTTATTTTGCCGAGGACGTTTATTGAATTTCACCTAAATTAACAAAACCTACATGAAACAATGGATGCATCATTTACGTTTAAAAGCCCCAAATGCACCCTGCACCGGTGAAAATCATGTCGCTTTTGTAAATGAAAACGTTCGTGATTTAACTTCTGAGAAAAATCTTATTACCCTTATTGAACTCTTAATGCAGTATCACACTTGTTACATAAAACTGACGTTGATCTCGCTGTCAATTCGCGATATATAAATAACCAATTTCATATTTCATTTTTTACAGATTACAGTTGATCCCTTTATAACATGGGTCTACAACACGAATTCTTAGAACACCTCGAAAACATTACGATCTTTTTCGTGTAACACGTTAAAAGGGACTTGTACAGCACGGTAAAATGAGACATATGTTCTGATATTATAACGCTTTAACTCTTGTAATTAACATACCTTTTGAATGGCAACACCAAACATCATTGTATTTTTACGGAGCGCAAATACGTTTTGCCGTGATTATACCGCGCAGTCCGCACTCCAGGTGGAGTATAGCGCAGGACACATACAACACGGATTCCTATAACACGGAACGTAGCTACCGTGTATAGGGAATCTACTGTAGTTGCATAGTGTCAAATTAAATAGGTAAGAAAATTCTGGGTTGCCGTATTTACTAATATTTCACCTCACCCTTGTAGCCGAAATGTACTAAAACCAAATATCCGAACTGTATCAAAAGTAAACTTTACTAAAAGTAAAATTTGTAATTCTGTATAACCCAAAACAACTTCGGTGTTTGCCATCTAGGACGGTTTTTCATGACGTGACAACTTATGCTTGCGTACAGTGGTGTAGCGAAGGAGGGGATCGGGGGTCATAACCCACCATGCGGGAGTTTTTTGCCATACAAAATCTATATTCTTCACTCCCTTGTCACACACACGTGTACATATATGTGAGTTGCAGTAGTCGTAACATTCCCATGAAAAATTTCTGGCTACTCCTGCTTGCATATAATTGATCTTTTTTTTTTCATGTATCAGTGATCAATATACTTCAGGATCGGAATCTCCGCGGTAAAAAAATGGTCTAAAAAATCTGACACCATAAAATTCTGATTAACACAATGGGGGATACACAAATACGCGCCGTACATACGCTCTTGCTTATGTCCGGATTAGCAAATACATTAGAGGTTATGTACTGCTCTGGATAATCTGCCAGCAAAAATGAAGTGAAAAATGACACCCACAAGCAAAGGACATAAAATTAAAGATATGTACAATTGCATAAAAACTTCGATTAGTTTTAAGGTGCAAGTCTGTTACAGTTCTATTTGTTTCACATTTGATATGTTTTCACTTTTTCGAGTCTTAAAAGCTGTAGAAAGGAGTGGTTTCACTTAATTCTAAAATAACTTAAGTGGCAACAATGGATTCCGTTGCTACGGAAACTATAGCAATGTTAAAAATAGAACACAATGAGGTATCTATGTTTCCTTTGCTAGAACTGCCATATTGGCGTCTATGTCAAATAACTCAAATCACAAATTAAACTTGACACTAAAGCTAATTCGCAATACCCTGTTTGGTGGAATTAAAAAAGAAAAAATTTCTCTGCATACGCTAGTGACATTGGCTCATCTCAATTGTGGAACGGAAGTCATAATACGAACAGAGTTGCACTACATTTGAATATTTTTCGCCTACTTTGCTAAGAAATGTACTATAATAGGAATCAACACACATTTCAATTCGTAAAACAAAAAATATATTAGACAGTATTAATTACGTCTGTTTCTAACAGTTTCCAATAAAAGAAACGTAGCGCTGCTTAAACATTAGAACCAATTATTAATTACACGTATAATACTTCAATCGCCAAAATGCCAACATACCCCATTTTGTGAGATTTTTTTGTTTTCAGGGAATCATTTGAAGCATTGATTTAACAGCAATCAAAATGGGAAATAGTTATCCATCATTTATATGGTTCGATCGCCAAACTTTAATGCAGGCAGCTAATTGATAAGTAGCAGTTATTTAAATTATTAACTCTAACCGGGTTTTAATCACCGTTAACTACCATGTACAAAATAAGAGAATTTCAATTTTCCTGAAATTTGGCGGAATTTTCCTAACTTAAATCAGTTTAATTAATTTGGTGAAAATTCTGTAGATCATTTAAAATCGCCTTAATAACTGCATTATTTCTGTATGAAAAATCGAAGTATAGAGGCGTATTCTAATAAAACTTGTTATTAAAAATACTATTTCGTTACGCTCTCAGTAATTTGCGCCAAGCCCAAAACTGTGCAAATCGGTAGAACCTACTACTTTCTCAAAATCGCAAAATCAGCCATTTTTTTTTTCGCCAAACTAAAAAATATACATATAGTCTCGGAAATCTCCCAATCCCTTATTATTTTACACATAAAAAACATTGAATTCCTGCTCTGATTTCACACGCACGCAATACTTTAATTGAAAAATAACTTTGTAAATAATCTAAACAGAAAAAAATCATTATTCTTTTATTTTTACTGCAGAGTCTAAATAATTTAATAAAATAGCCAAACATGGCAACCTTGAATCTTATTTCTCATTTTTTCACTACAAGGGTTACCATCGCGGAATTACGGAGAGCAAAAATTAGTGTTTTTGACTGGGTTTTTTTTATCAATATCTCCTAAACTAATTCGATTTTCGAATTTTAAATTAGCGGAAGACCTTCCTCGGAATTTTCCGAATCCGTGGACACCTTGATCGATACTCAACTCCGAGCCGTTTCGGAGGAGATGATGCTACGCACAGACAGACAGACAAACAGACGCGCACAGATTTTAATAGTATAGATCGATTGTTGTAACACCTAGTTGTGCCCCTCCCTTTTTGGTTCCAATTAACTGGATTGTTTGTTTACAAGGTGACCCAAAAGATATTCCATAAATTACGCTTTATGGGCAGAAATTCATTAAAGTGTATTTTAGAGATATTGAGTTATTCCAAACTAATAAAAAGTAATAAATGTTGTTAAGGATTGTGAAATGAATATTTCCTCCGGAAGTAGTGTCTTTGTCACTTAGTTCTACAGGAACACTCAAAATATTTCCAATACATAACGGTCAATGGTAGTTCCAGAGACATTTATTCATTTCAAGCACAATACCATCCAATATATAGTTAGACTGGCAACGTGGCCCGGCGTTGCCCGTGCAATGGAAGGGAAATGCCCATTGACCTTATATATAGATTGTAAAGGGAAGGAATGTTAATCCTCACGTTTCAATGATAAAAAAAGGGCATCGGACTTCCCACTGCAAAGAAAAAAAAATGAAGTAGGCACCTGATTGTGTACAGAGGTTACTGAGAATTGGACGTGGCTATGCTTGAATGTGAATCCTACCGCTACAGTGATAAAAAAGGACATGGGACTTCCCGCTGCAACAACAACAAAAAAGAACACGGCACCTGATAGCTTAGAGGTTACCAGGAATTGGACGTGTCTAGGCTTCTCCCCTTCTACCTGTCTGTGTTTTAACAGTCTTTTATCGTTAATACCTAAGCAACTAATAAAAACAAATAGAATCCAGTCGTCGGTATCAGATTCTAAAGGGAAGGAATGTGAATCCTCCCGCTGCAATGATAAAAAAAAGGTACACGGACTTCCCGCAGCAACGGAAAAAAAAGAAAGAAATGAACAGTGGACTTGCCAACGTAAGAGGTTACCGAGAATTGGACATGTCTAGGTTTCTCTCCTTCTACCAGTTGTGTTCTAATAGTCACTTATCACTAATACCTGCGCACTTCATAAACTAATTATTTTTTATTTCAAATCCAGTAAGAAAAACTGGAGACAAATCATTGGGTATGTATACAGTAGATAAGAACTTAATGATAGATGAATTAAAAATCCAGGTTTTTATAATTATTTTATTAAAAATCCTGATTTGTTTACATGTAATGTTTGCAGTGGGTTTAATTTATTTATAAATATTTTATGAGGGTCTAATTATTTACTAACTATCTTCTTGAGGAATTGATAATCCGTGTAAAATACTATCTTCAAATTCTTAAGGAGTCATACTTCCTGATGCGACGATTTCAAATATATCCCGCATGTTTGTTTATTTCTGATAGTACGAGATCCGGTGTAAGAAATATATACCCTCATCTGGTATTTAATGATGATACAGAATATATGTTAGATTATATATACATTGATGCACCGCAAGTAGGTTGCCTAGCTAAATCGCGTACCGATTATGTAAAATACTAATTAAATTTTCAATTAAATTTTTTCGATCAACTTCTCCCATCTGTTATTTATGAAAATCGAGCATTAACTTTTAGAATATACCCCAACGAATTGAAAAAATAAAGGTTGCCTACTTTCCCCTCTGCCCAACTATGGAGTTGCGAGGTACAAACAGGTGGGTAAGCATTGTTAATGTACCCTCATCTGTTATTTAATCGAATTATATATCAAATGAAAGGTTATTTTATTTCTAATCCAACCGTCTTAGGTTGCCTTATCAAAAAGTTGGTTGAATTATTGGTTGCCTATATTTTAAATGTAAAATTTTCAGGGTTATCCCGGAAGGCTCGAAAAACCAATAAAGCGTAACAAAATCCCGAATTTCGCTTCACAGTCCGCCGTCAAAGTTAAAACCAACAAAGATAAAAATAACAAGTTCGTTCTTAGAATGGAACGCGGCATCTTCGGCCGATTACTGCGATTAGTATTGAGAAAAACATAAATACAGTATAGAGTACTGCTTAACGTTTCCGTTAGGACCGGAGCCGCCCGCTTTTTTCTCGTGTACTGGTGAATTGCAGAAAACTGACAAATTCAAATTAGTCCAAGTATTGAAGTCTAATGTCAAAAGTTTTGTAGCCTACCGGTATCGATATCGAAATAATGAGACAGTTTTTATGTATATTATCCTATCATCTATGCCGCAGACATTTGACAAGGTTGCTGAATCGATCTTTAAAAAAATTGTGCTCAACTAACGCCTCTGAAATGCACATAATTTTTGATAGGCACTTAACACCTTCTATCCAAGACTGAACTCCAATGTCTGTTGTAGTTCGATAGACCGTATGTCATCCAAGGAACTCTTCAACCAAGACCTAGCGATTTTCTCTGAAATTACAAAAATTACCGTTTGAAAGAGAAGCCCTGGTACAATTCTTGGCTAATTACTGGGAAAATTAAAGTCTTGTGTCAATAGTAATAATAATAAATTATAACGGTTTGAGAACACTGTTTTTTTTACCATACAGTCGGAAATCACCTCGTGAAACTTAAAGATTATTTATGTCAACATAAAGAGGCAGATACGCGGATAATGTTTGATATACCAAAAGCGCTGCCTAATTCTAAAATATTCGTCCAAGCGAATGATACCGATGTCTTGGTAATTTTACTGGCCACTACCCAAAAAGTTCCACAGACTCAAACTTGGTTCGCGGGTTCACCACCAAAGAAAAGCAATAAGAAAGATTTTGATTGTATTAATTGTACTGAGCTTGCGATGAAATTGGATCCTACTTGATGCTTGGGTTTGCCAGCTTTCCACGCATTTACGGGCTGTGATTACACAGCTGCATTTTATAACAAAGGGATATTCAACCCTTTTATAAAGTATTTTCAAGGCGAACGGATTTCCAGGAAATATTTGTATCACTGACGGACCCAGTAGATGTAATCGTCGAAGAAAAATTCAACATTCAAGAGTTTACTATCTTTCTTTATGTGATAAAGCCATGTTATAACAACACCAATGAGTCAGATATCAGCAGCTCCATGTGCAATAAACAAAGAACATTTCATGAAGAAGATTGAAGGTACTGACTCCAATCTGATAACACCATGCTGGATTTCACTCAAACAGAAAATTTGCTTACAATCTTTGTAAAATGTTCAATGTGGCTCCATGGAACTGATGCATTCTGCGACAAACTAAATCCTGAAGATTGTGGTTGGTTTTTGGAGGGCTATTTGAAGCCTACGTGGTTCATAGGGGACCCAACAAATTTACAAGTTGAGGATATACTCAGAGAATCAAAACGAAAAGAAAACGATGAATAATTAGAATTAGATTTTGTCATAGGCTCTTCTGACGCTTCAGAATGATAAAAGTTCTTTACATAAAAGTTTTTATTGAGAAATTTTGCTATTGATAAATTTATGTATGAATAAAAAAAATGTTGGTATCATTATGTGATACAGGGTGGCTACAACAGGGTAGTTTATTGAATGCTTCAGTGTGAATGTCAAGCCATTGAAAACTTTGTTTAGGACAAGTTAACTGGACAAGAGGATATGTTAGTTCAGCATATGAAGGTATTAAATTTCGATAAAATCCACAAACTCCTAGAAAGCGTTTAAGTTGTCTTTTTGTTTTAGGAATTGGAAAACCAGTAATTTTGATAATATTGGAGGAAATTGGTGAAATTTTATGATTTGATAAATGAAAGCCCAAATAATCTATTTCGGTAAGATGGAATTGACATTTATTTGGGGATAAAGTAATGTTATTTTTGATTAGAGCATTAAGTAAGGCGTCAAGTTTTTGAAGAGTTTCTTCAAAAGAATTTGAACCAATAACAATATCATCTTGATATGCCATAACTCCAGAAACTTCAGACTCTTGTAAGATATTGTCTATTAAAGCTTGAAATGTGCTGGCAGCAGTTTTTAAACCGAAAACAAGGCGGTTGCTGCGAAAAGTACCCCAAGGTGTAGTAAAAGCAATAATATCTCTGTATTCATGAGGTAAGTCAATTTGCCAATATGCACTACATAAATCCAAAACAGTAAAATATTTATAGTTTGATAAATTAGAAATAATTGTAGAAATTTTTGGTAATGGGTAAGCCGATGGTTTTAAGATAGCATTTAAAAGTCTTAAGTCGAGTGCCAGCCTGAATTTCGGTTTAGAATTAGGATCTAGAGCTTTCTTTTTTACTAAAAGCATAGGAGATGCCCATTCAGTGGGAGTTCTTTCAATGATACTGGCTTCCTGCAGTTCATTTAGTTGTCTCAGAGCCTCATCTTGTAAGGATTGAGGGATGGGAAATGGTAAAGTCCTAGTTGGGAATTTATTTATAAATGATAACTGCGGTTTAATTTTATCTGTGTGTCCCAAGGTTTTCAAGGATTTTGAAAAAGTAGAAAAATGGTTCATTAATATTTCTTTTATTTGGTTTTGTTCATTGTGAGTTAAATGTTTCAACTCAAAGTCATTTTCTGTAAGCTCATTCTTTCTTTCTTGAATTATTTCATCAGAGGCAGTAATAAGATTGACATGGTCATCAGGCATATTTGTGTGAATATTTAATTGAGCTTCTTCAATAGGACTTATAGTTCCAATACTCATTGCTTTGTTTAAGTGTATGGTTTCATCAGAATTATTTTTTACATAGATATAAAAATGGGGATTATTAATATCAGAATTACTAATGGAATGTATTGAATCATAAATTTCTAGTTTTAATGATTGTATATTAGGTTGAAACAAAAATTCAGTATACGGACAAGTATGCAGATTAAGTTTTACATATTGAAAGTCATCAGGATGTAAAATGATTTTCTTATCAAGTTTAATTGTAATAGGCGTGTCATTACTTAACTCTTGTGTAATAGGCGATTTAGAATTAGTCAAGTTATTTACAGTGGTTGTATGAATTTCCCTGTTCAGATTCTGATTTTTCATTAAGGGAACAAGGATGTCACCAATCGAAACAGTTCCAGAATGTGGATTTAATTGTAAATTAAATTTCTGAATGAAATCAAATCCAAGAATACCCTGAAATTGAGATGAAATGGTCACATTGGTGATGAAAAAGTGATGTCTAAAATGTTTATTATTTATTTTAAATGAAATTTCAACACAACTAGAAAAGGCAACTTCAGAGTTAATTGTACTAATTTTAACAGAACGTGAAAGAAATTTATAATTAATTGCATGCTTTAAATCATTAAAAACATTCTGTGATAGAATACATAAGGATGAGCCACTATCTATGAGCATAGGAATATTACTATTATGTAGTTGAATTGGAATAATTGGAAGTTTAAATGAATTATCAGAGACACTTGCAATAATTTGGCATTCATCCATCACAAAATTATCAGTTTGAGATTCAGAATTGTTACAAATTTTCATAGGTTGCAAGGTTTGAGTATGTGTTGATCTTTGTGAAGAAAAAGTCTCTGGATGAGGAAAAGTCATAGGAGAAACTCGAGCATCGGGGGCTAGGGTTCTCATAGGTGGAAGTTTTGACGTAGCTGGTTGGGGTAAAGTCACTTGAGAATCTCGAGTACCAGCACCAGGAGTTCTCATTAGCAGTTTAAATGATCATTATGTGGTAAAAAGGAAGTTGCATTCGTATTAGGAAATTGTGATACCACATTTTGTTGAGAGGCATTACGAGTAGGCAAATTTTGGAACATAGGATTAGGCTGAGCTATGGGCTGAATTGGAATGAAAGAGTTTTTCACTTTGAAACATTGATGGACATTATGCCCTTTTTTGTAGCAGAACTGACATGTTATAGAATATTTCTTAAAATTATTTGCCTTTGTTTGTCGAGGAAAATAGTTGTTGGAATTTTTGAAATCTCTATTATTAGGCCTAGATTTATATTGATTGTTTCTATATTTGTTATGAATTCGTCTGTTATAAGGATGACTGCGTTGAAATTTAGAGTAACTGTGTGTATCAGAAACATTATCCTTATTATCATCTTCGAGTTTATTGATTTGCTCTTGTAGCGAGTTTACTTCTTCGGTTAAAGATTTTATTTGGGAGGACCGAGCTCGAGGTGGGGAATTAGCAGAATTGATTTGCTGCAATTCATGAGCTCGGGAAACAGCCTTATCATACTTATTTACTTTTTCGATTTGTAACATTTTTCTGATATCACGAGGAATTGCATTAAGAAAATGATTAAATTTTATCGTATCTAACGCTTCTTTATCAGATATGTTGCTGTAAACCTTCTTAGTAATTAGATCTAAGCGATGGGATAGGTTCAGCATGGATTCATTAGGAAGTAAATTTAGACTATGTAACTGGCTTATATTAGCCTGAGTATTATTAGTTCCAAAGAAATTTTGAAATTGTACATGAATTTCATTAATAGTTTTTGCCTCAGCAAAAAAAGGAGATTCTGCATAATATTGCAGAGCAGCACCTGAAAGCTTAGTACTTAGAAATAATTTTGTTTGTGCATCATCCCAATTATTTAAATTCTGTATGTCCTTTACTTGCTTAAAGAAAAATTCCAATAAATGAGGTTCTCCTTGGAAAGGCAGAATATTAAGAATGGCTGTATTAGACATATTTGTCGATTTGGCTATTTTATTTTTACCTTTAGTACTCATTTAAAATTATGCACAGATAAAAATATGATAAAAATATAAAATTGCTACTTATCAATTCTAAGTGCACAAATAAACATTTCTAAATCTGCTTAATTTATTTAACTGGTTTCAGCAGTATACTCAGAAATAATCAACTATTTAGATATATGCAGAAAAATATAAGATAAATATATGCAAAAAAAATGTAAATAATGTTCATTATTTCGAAGAAAATTTCTTTTTATGAAATATATATATGCATATATTTATAGCAAAAAATCAATCATAATAATATCAATCACTTTAATCAAAATTCAAATAATGCATAAAACTATAATACTAGATATATTTATATGAACACTCACTCGTAAAAGAAAAAAAAGGTGTTAACACATAATACAATAAAAAATTAAAAAAAAAAGGTTGGGATCCCAGTAAACAATAAAAATAAAAAAGCATGAAGTGAAATGGAGAGCTCTTAAACGCAATATTTTTTTTTTTTTTTTTTTTGCTTCGTCACCACGCCGCAACACAAAAAACACACGCACTCTGTAGCACGAGCACGAAGATCACGACGATTTTAGCACATTGTTTTATGAAGGGACGTGCCTGGTACACCGGCACCAATTTATTAAATGGAGATGTACGGTGGAAGGCGGTGATCGTAAATACAAGCGTTGGTTGGTATTTGTTGTCGCATATCATGGAGAAACTTGAAGCGTTGTGTAGAATTAAAACTAAGCATCGAGCTGTGTAGAGAGGATCAAGATTTACATGTGAATGCAGCGGAGTTAAAAAGATTTTTGTTAAATCGGCATCGTAGTTATTTCACTTCGAATACGAGCAAACAAATCCGCGAAGCACAACAAAATGACGATTCACACACTTGAAGGAGTGGGCCAACAAAGTTTTGACCTATAGTATTTGTTGTGGCGAGAGACATCCATCTTTCCGCTCGTCGATTCTCCTACAGTGATGGAAGGAACACTGAACCACACAACAAAAAAGATGAGATCACATATCACTTTTCTTTTTGGCTTAAATATTTATTTGCTCAGAACATCAGATTCACTTGATTATTGAAAACTTGAGAAAAATACACATATAAAAACATGATGACTAGGGGGAGCATCTTCATAAAAAAAAACGTTGATACCATAGCGGCCTGGCATCTCCGCGGGTGAAAACCTCCGTCACCAAACGTGTGATCGGCATAGATGCAAATCCGCGCAACGCGTCGTGGTGGGCAAAGCCTCCTCACATGAAGTGAGTGGCTTGCCCCACCAAAAATTACTCTCCAACTGCTAAAGAAAAAACCGTTAAAACATGTGTCTATAGAAAGAGCCCGAACTTTCTGGAACAATTTTAGCAGGTGTTTTTCGAGCAATATGCTTCTTGTGCAGCAGAGAAAAACCGCAAACACATCTGCTTCAGCTGGAGCAAAGATATATGCGAGGAAGGGATGTTATGATTATTCTTTTAGCCGGCGTCAACTGTTATTTTATTTCAAAGCAGCTGATAAGAGGGAAATGATTAGGAAGTACGTTAATGCGCTGTAATTGAGAAGGCCAAGAGGAAAAATGAAAGCTTTAAAAGATAGTTATTATTAAAAACTTTTAAATTAGATTTAGAATAGATTATTAATTTAAATTTAGACAATATTAATTAGGATTTGTGGTAATAATTTTTCATTAAAAAATATGCACGTTGTGTCAACGTGACAGGGGGGGAGGGCATTTTAATGTACTGTAGGAATAAAGCAGCATCTATTACATGCAGGGGCGGATCCAGAGAAACCATCTAGGGGGGGCTCCGTATTTCATTAGGATGATCCATTGATTTCCCAATATTTTTTCTCATAATGTATAATTAGACATGGTATATCACAGCTAAATAAGTATGCTGTCTGCTGCAAGAACCGTCGAAAGAAAACTTGGAGGGGGGGGCAGAGCTATCGTGCGGCCTATATCGATCAAGTTAAGGCCGATGGTCATAAGCCATGTGTTTTATGCGTTTCAATGGACGACGGGACTGATACGGGAAAAAAAGTGTTCCATTGCTCTCTCCATTGTGTGGGGGACGGGGTTTTCAGTTTAACACATTAATCTCTTGTTGGTAGATCCCGACTGGTCATTAAAAGTCATAAATTTCGCCAGAAAAATGTCACCGTAACCCTTGTAGTGACGACAAGACGTGTCTAATCAACAACGACCTTTATTCATGTTGTTGTTCGCGGGCATTCCCATTAACATTTTAGTGTGTACAGAGTATAATTGCTGAACGCATCCCAGACAGCACATAAGCTTAAATCAAGCTTGACATTTCTTTGAATTTGACATATTAATACAAGCTTGGCAGTTTAATTCATTTTAAGCTTGCAGCAAGCTTGGAGATTACAAAAAAATGAGTCAGCGAATATTTCCCCGCCAAATTTAAGTCATTTGAACTGTCAAGCTTGAATACAACTTGATGACTGCTTGATATGGAAAGCCACATCCACATCCACATAACAAATAATTTATTATCAGTCATAAATGTACTTGACCATAGAATTTAAAAAGAAAGATTCTATCTTTCTAAATATTGAAATTCTTCAAAATAAAATACAAATATACTACAAAATTCATTTCAAAATCAGTCGTTTGTCTCGATTTTGGCCAATATTGCCTAACATGAGTGTTGCGATATTGAAAGTTTTAAAACGGGTGCTGCTTTTAAGTTTGTATTATGCTTATTTCCCTATTAGTAGAGGCTATAAATCACACATAACATTATTTTAATTTTGATTCATCCCATGGAAAAATAAAAGAGGCAGCCAATACTGATCAATCTCGCCAAAAAACGGCGTGACAACCATAACAGTCTTTTCAAACTTTAGTCGTGTCACCGCGAGTGAGATTGGCATGGTGGTTAGGACGCTGGCTTCCCACACGTGAGGTCCCGAGATCGATCACAGCCGCGGACACTGGACGGAAACAGGTTAAAATAACTTGAGGTTTCAGCGTAGAGAGGAAAATGCATAGTAAAATAAAACATATGGGGCGAGTTCAGCACCCCATGTATTGAGATTGTTTTTTTTTTTTTTTTAAGTTTGAATTAAGCTTGCTATGTAAAGCTTGATTCAAACTTGCTATATCAAGCTTAATGCAAGTTGGGCAAGTGTAAACTTGAACACTTGATTCAAGCTTGCATTAAGCTTTCAAGCTTAATTTAAGTTTATTGACTTGATAAATCAAGCTTACTGCAAGTTTGATGCAAATTTGCTGTGCTGTCTGAGATTGTTGAACCCAATTCACAGCCAACCTGCAATATACAGTGTTTACCAGGCGCGTAGCCAGGAAAATTTTTCGGGGGGGATATGAACTTATATGTGTATAAATAGATGGAATTTCATCACTAATCCAAAAATTTCGAGGGGGGGGGGTATATCCCGATATCCCCCCCCTGGCTACGCCCCCGGTGTTCACAGCATACATTTTCGCATTTTAGGATGGCATTAAGTTTTACAGATGAAGTAATTCCCATCCTTTTCTGTGAGGACTGTAGTAAACCAACCTCAATTGCTATTTACAACTATTATCACTATTACCTTCTATTTACAGTTTGATCTTTCTTTTTTAAAACCAGACCACCTATACATTGCCAGGTACTCGCTTTGTCTGTTATCTTAGAATATGTTTTACTTTTATAATGAGGATTTGTACCCATACGTCTGGGTGGTGTGGACAACTTATGAGAGCAGTTGAAAAAATGAAAGCTGTACAAATTGCGGAGGGTTGGATTGTTTGTCTATGCTTCAGCATCACTTAAGGCCGATGCTCATTGCCGCTGCGTCTAATGTGACTGCAGTGGGTAAGAGGGCGTTCTCGTCGCGAATTTTACGACTTCTTAATGGCAATTCGGAGTTTACCGATAAAAGATTTCTGCACTAAACCGCAAACTCCGTCTCCTGTAAAATGGAGACAGCAACGGAAGATTTTTTTCCCCCTATCAGTGTGCCGTCGTCCATTCAAATACTGTGGAACCTGCTAAAGGGACCACCTTTGGTAAAGAGATTGTCTGTCTATAGTGATAACTTTAATACAATTTCGCTTTACAACCATCACACTTTACCACCTTTGTAAGGTGACCATCTTTATAAGGTGACCAGTTTTGCTCTTCCCAAGGGTATTCCCATTAGACAGGTTCCACTGTACAAATAAAACTGGAAACTGTGCTCCAGCCTCTGTGGTGATAGCGAGTCAATAAAATTTGCCCCTCCTTCTGTTTAAAAATAAAAGCTCTACCATTTTTGTAAATAGAGAAATTACGTTTAGTCCACAAGGATTCAATAAGTATTGGTGTAAATATTCTTGGTATATGTATATATATATAGTTGGCTCTCTTTTTAACGACTTTCAAGGAACCGTGAAAATGTGAAAAATCGTCCTTAAATAGAGATCTTCCATAAACAGAATTTGTAAAAGAAAAACATTTCCCTTTACACTTTGGAAGGTGCCTGGTTCAAAACCAGTTCGCGTTCGCCTACCTAACTGTTGGGAGTTTTCTGTGCTTTCCTCCGAAACTTATAGTAAATATGGGTTAAGACTCCTTAGAAAGACCCCCACGGAGTGCACCCCACCCATCGGTTTAGATTCCATGTGTAGATAATTGGCCGTAATCCTACAGCACTAGCACCAACCCTTTACACTTTACATTCTTAGGACTGTGAATGTTTTTCTTGATATATTGGCATGTTTAAAATTTTTACTTTTATTATCATTATATTATTTTATTATCCACAAAAAATTATTTTAAGTTACCTTAAAAAAAGTAGTAAAAACATGTAATACAATAAAATTAGGTTTAGGGAAAATCAAAATGAGTCAGTTGTTTCATTTTTCGCTTTCCCGTTATTCTTTCTTCCAGATTTTCTCAAATGTGAAATGCGTCAGTTTCCATTTTATGAATTTTTCTAGCTAACCAGCCGAAGCCTGAAAATTTTGCATTCCAAATTTTTCTGCCAGAATAACAGCACTGCAGTAATTGCTTGATTTTATTTGATTTTGGTAATACGAACAATTATCTACATGAGGGATCTAGGCCGAGTACGGGGTGCCCTACGTGACGGTTTTCTAAGGGGCCTTAATCAGTATTTATGAGAAGTTTCGGAGAAAACTGAATAAGAAACAAAACGTCTAGATTGATGGACGCGACCCGAGTTTGAACCAGGCACTTTTCTTCTCCCAGTTGCGAGCGCTATGCGCTCAGCCATCGGGCCTCCAGAAATTGGAGTTATGTGATGTTATGTGGCAAACCTATACTAAAGGCATCCGCATTCTGGAATGGTTGCCTTGGTCGGAGGATTTTTTCAGAGGTTCTAACACGTATTCACGTTAAATCTGGAGAAAACCATCTGAAAAAACTCCC
>JAWZYV010000571.1:0-19244 GCA_038373885.1 Cheiracanthium punctorium
CTTGTTATAAAAAATATTAATTTAAATCGTTCGTATCTTGGGATAGATAGGTAACGTAAGTGGCTCCCTATCGCTTCACCTCTCCCATTGCATTCTTCCAAAGACGACAGGCAGTATTTCTAGAAAGAAGCGGTTTTACTCGTCCATTTAAAAATCTGATTGTCGCCGGTAACTGCATATATCGACCTCTGCTCACTTCTAATTTTACCTTGGCAGTTCAAGCATGAACCGAGTCCATATTTTTAATTATAAAAAAAATTGTTAAAAAATAGTGGTGGGAAATATTCCGATGAAATGGGAATGGTTGGCAGCTATGATATAGTGATGGGTACTAGCTTAAATCTGTGCTCTCCAGCCTTTTTATCGCCACGAACCGGTCAACCATCTGGATTCTCCCCTCGTCGCTAATTTTTCGCAGTCGTTAATTTCGCCCCGCCTTGTGGTCACTTAAGGTGGAGTTTTAAGGAGGAACGTCAAAGGGTTCTTGTGATTGGCTAAAAGACCTCCCGATGTCTTCCGGAATCGTTAGCGCAGTCGATAAACAAACAACTGGTTTTGCCCAGTCGACAGCTAACCACCGACGATTTTGGAAACCACGGCCCGCTGAAGGTGGGAGGGCGAGGGTGTTGAATGTTTCTAATTTAGATTGGTTTGATTTAATAACTTCAATTTAATTGTATTTAAACATACCTCAAAATAAAATACAGTTACTCCGAAAAGAAAAATATGAAGAAGAATATAAAGTGATTTAGCATTTCAACCGGCAGAGTTGTTTTCTGGAATAGTTTTAAGGAAATAATATTTATTCTCTATTTTAGGACTACAATTTTAATTCATGATCTTGAAATCTTTAATAAACAACAACAAAAAAAAAGAGAAATGTTAAAAGAATCGCAATATTTCTTCTGTTACAAAGGTATAAATCAACACAAACACGACAAATTCGCAAAACCCCGAGAGAAATACAAATTAATTAAAATCCAAAGATTTTAATGTTCCTTGGCTGCCCGGTACTATTTGATCCAGGGACCGGTCCGTGGCCCAGGGGTTGTGGACCAATGGCTTAAATAATAAGTGAAATGTTAAGAATTAAGCCGACCGAGTTGTATGGTGGATAAAGCACCGTATTCGGGTTTAACTCCCGGTGGCCGGGGTTCGATCCACGACTGGGCGTGGCTGTCATTGTGTCCGTCCCTACATAGGGGTAACGCTGACCGCCCACTGGGTGCCCCCATAATAAAATGGCCGCACCTAATCGGCAAGTTCTCGCCCGTTATATATATATATATATATATATATAAGGGATAAAAGTAAATCTTTCATTATTTCTCTCTCTCTCTCTCTCTCTCTCTATATATATATATATATATATATATATATATATATATAAAGAAATAATGCAAGATTTATTTTTAAATAAAGATATGAATTAAGTTTGAAGGGGGGGGGTATCAAGTTAGCTCTGTAAAAATTTGAAAATGACTATTTTTATGATTTTTTTCCCAGTTTCCCACTAATGATAGAAATGCAACTTGCGTTTCAAGCAATCAAGTCATCTTTTAACATTATCTGCTATTTTTTTCAAGTGTCAATATTGATAGAATTTCATTTTTCAAAATTTTTTTAATTTGATGGTCTCAATTGGAAAATTGGCCACTAAAAGGCTAAGAAGTATCCAGAAAAAAAATAAGCAGTTCAAAGTTTAGTTATATATATATATATATGTATATATATATATATATATATATATATATATATATATATATATATATATATATATATATATATATATTAAGCTTTAAAGCCGATTGTGCGCTGCGGCATACAATCGGCGTTCTTTGTCGGCGCGCCGGCCTTGACCTCGGCGGCGGCGGCGGCGCAGACCTCTAGTCATAACTGAGACCCGAAGTATTGGCCATTTTATTATGTAGGCAACCCCCCTCCCCAGCTAATGTTTCCTCCTATGAAAGGACAGACAAGTTAACATCCAAACCTAGCTGGGTTGTTGATTTTTTTTTTCCAAAAAAATCGATTTATTAGATTTAAATTGTTTTATTTTTTTTATTTAAATCAAGATTTATTTGATTTTTTTTCAAACTGTATATAATATACACACATATATATTTAACATTTGTATGTTAGACAATGTGACAGTCATAGAATTATATAAAACAACATGAATTAACTAGAATTATACATATACAGTGATTTCACGATAAGTTGAATTCCTAGGGACCTACAAAGAACTTTGACTTATCGTTAGTTCGACTAATAGAATAATCTTAAATTTGTATTGTATCGAACCGGGACTGCTTAAAAACTTCGACACGGCTGAATATTCGACTTATGGCGAAATCACATATAAGGCGATTAAGCTGTTGTAAAAAAAAAAAAAAGTTAAGAAATGTTCGCGAACTAAATATGGAAAATAATATACTTTTGAAAGGAAAGGTTTAGTTTTATTAAAGGGGAAAAAAAAACAATATAATGAAAATAATACATCTTGACTGTAGATATATTTTGTTAGGAAAGTGGGGAATTTTAAACTCAGCTCTTTAAATTATCTCTTTACAAACACAAGTTTTCAAGCTTTCTATCTTCATAATCTGTTGCAGAATTTTGAAACGTTGAAAAAATTCTGTTAATTTTTGGTAGTTGATGATTTAGCTGTAGTTAACATGTATAAATTTCATTTCATTTTCACTAGTATCTTAATATTACGTAATTTCTTTTGTGAACATAATCCTTTCAAAATATTTATTTCATTTTATAAAAAAAAAATGATGCATCTTATACATTGCATTTTATTGCATTGCTCATTCAAGATTTATTTAAAATCAAAATTTGCATATATTCTCAAAATAAAGATATGGAAAATACTCTATGCCAATTTAATGAATTTTTTTTTTTTAATGTTCTGTGCAAGGGAGACTGGAGGCAGTTGTAATTTTTTGCTCATTTTTATCACTGTTTACACAACTTAAGGCTGTTGTTTTGGAAATCATGCAATTTATGAACAGCTTTTTGAAAAATATAATTGCTCTAGAGACCCTAAAAAATTTAGAATTTCGCAAAATATATTTCTCCTCAATATGCTACGAAATTGTATAAAGCTAATTTTGGAATTACAGTTGCCACATGAGAATTTTAATGTATATATCGGCAAAATATGAAACACCAACATTCTATAGAATGCCTAGGCATTGTATATAATGCTGGACGTTTTTAGGCAAAGTAAGTATGAAATATGAGAATTATTACTTTCCCAAGGCATTGTATACAGAGTGTCACAAAAATGAGGTAACGGGCTTTAATTCTGTATCTTTTATACACTATGCCCACTAAAGTCCCTTGTCACCCTCTTAATTTCGGAACGGCTGCTGCTATTTTTATAAATGTGGTGTCTAGGTATAGTAAATTGGATATACGCTACCGAATGAGACCGCTCACAGCGCGACCTGGTGAAAAACTGCTGAGTTATCTTTCGTATCTCGAAAACGGTATGAGATAAGGAAAAAAAATGAATTACAAAGTTGTAAAGCGTTATCGATTTAATACGAAAAGACACCTCATTGACATGGATGTGAAAAACCGAATGGTTAAAACATGCATTTGTATTTTCGTGATTCCCTACTCTGCGAAGGTGAAAAAACGATCAAAGAAAGAAGAAAACAGTTATTTATAACAATATACAGTGGAACCCCGATCTATCGTTCCCGCATTCATCGTTTTCCCGTATTGATCGTTTTATTTCTATGGTCCCTGCACAAACTGTATTCAAATAACGTTAACAAAACCCAACTGTTGGCAGGTGCTGTGTCCCTCTCTGAAGCCGAACTGCTTAGGCATAAGGATGTTGTTTAGTTTGAGGTGATCTTTCAGTCTATGTGAGATGATTTTTTCCGTAAGTTTGCTTAGCGAGCTTAATAAACTGATAGGTCTATAAGCCGAAGGTTTGATGTGATCCTGACCGGGCTTTGGTATAGGACAAACCGTAGCGTTTTTCCAGGGTAAGGGGAAGTGAGTGGTTTGTAGAATGGAGTTGGTGAGATTTGTGATATGAAAAAGAATGTTCACCGGTAGGTTTTTAAGCATCATGTTTGAGACTTTGTCCGGACCTGGGCACTTTTTTGTGTTCAGGTTTTTGATGATGTTGAAAAGATCCGACGGTAGGGCCAGGGGTATGTTGTATGTAGGTGACGTGCTAAGGTAGTGGTCCACACGATTTGCGATGTCATCATGGAGCGGCGCGAGGTTTGGGTCATCGTTCTCATTTGAGAACTGGACCTGGTACGTGTTTGCAATAGCGTTTGCTTTGTCCGAGTCGTGGGTGAAGTAAGTATTCCCTCCTTTAAGAGGGGGGATGTGCTGACGTTTGTGGGTTAGGCGCCTAATGGCCTTCCAAACGGAACCGCCCTGAGGTGAGAGTCCTTCTATGTAGGACGTCCAGTTTTGATGCCTGTGGTTTGTGATTTGTATTCTAACCTCGGCACGGAGGCGGTGGAACAGAGCTCTGTCCGAGGGGTGGCGAGTGTGTTGGTAGGCCTTTCGGGCCTGATTTCTTTTGTTGATAAGACTTCGAATATGAAGTGAGAGCTTTGCATAGCTGTATTCACTGTTTGCGCGAGAGGCGTTGTTGAAGGCGTTTAGAATGGTGTCCGAAAGCCTTTGGGCTTCAGTGTCAATTTCGGAGTTAGTTTGAAGACTAACGTCTTGGTAAGGGATGTTGAGGAGGTCCTCGGTGAACTGTTGCCAGTTCGTTTTGAGTCTTAAGCTAGCTTTGGTCATGACGTTGGTATCAAGGTCGAACTGGACCGGAAGGTGGTCCGAGGCGAAGTGATTAATTGTCCGACAAGTGATGTACTGGCTAATGTTGTTGTACATGATAAGGTCGATGACCGAGTGTCCATGGGTATGAAAGTGGGTGGGGGAGGGGGGTACGAGAGCCTAACGTGATTTTCCATGAAGAATTTAAGGAGGCCAGTACCCCGGTACCCTCGATGGTAACGATCCATCATCAGACAAAAAACTGAAAAATTAAAGAAATAAAAGATAAATCACTAACTAAAGCAGGAATTTATAACTGCCGTCAATGTCGTTAACAAACCACAATGTATTTGTATGGAGAAAAGTTTGAAAAAAATCTGAAACACTTTCATATTTTAAATACTCACTAAAGTGCTGTATATTAAAAGCCTATCATAATCCATGCGCGCCGTCCCTATTTTTCTTCCTTGTTTCATTAAATTGAAAAGTATATCATTATTCATGGCCGTGCCGTATTTTTCTTCCTTGTTCCACAAAACACTTCTTTGGAATCGAAATCTATAGCTGCTAAAACTATTTTATAATCTTCGCCAAGCATATTCCAACTATACTTCACCATTTTAAATACTGTTTGGAATGTGCATCATAATCCATGAGTGTGCTATATTTGTCTTTCTCGTTGCATAAAACACATCTTTGGAATTAATATCTATATTAAATTTGCCTACTAAAGATATTTTACAACCATCGCCAGGCATGGTTCGGTTTTTAAGTTTTTTTTTTTTTTTTTTTTTTTTTTTTTTTTTTTGCCGCAAACTTGGCGATCAATTATCAAAAATCGCAAACCTTGTCAGACATATTCTGCCCCCCCCCCCTTCAGCGTTATGTGGCAAACACATTTAAAAAGATTTCCACAGTGACAGTTCATCTCTACAAAACCTGTCTACAAATCATATCGACAGAATCGAGTACACAAAATCTGGGCGTGAACGAAATAGCACCCTAGTGCTAATGAGCACTAAAATAAAGAAGGCTTTTTATGACAGCAAAATGTATTTAATAAACCACAATGTTATTTCTATGGCGAAAAATTGCACATTTGCCGTTCCGCCATGTTTGATCTGTTCGACTTTTTCTATTTTTCTATTTTGATCACAAATCTACAGGCTAAGGCCTTTTTTAGACACTTTAAAAATTCTCTTACACCTAGCCGTTCTCTAAATTAATGGATACAGTAAAAACACGTTCCAGATTAACACATAAGCGATAAAGCGTCAAAATAAAGGAGGCGTTTTTAGCTGCCAACAATGAGTTTTAACAAACCACAATGTTATTTCTATGGCGAAATATGATCAGTTTTGGCGAGTTGTCGCCAAGTTTGTTGTCAAAAAATAAGTCTGCAAGACTGAACTCAATTTGGCAATATCTGATATACTTCATGAGAATTTGGCCAAAGCCTTTTAATTTAGAATGCAATTAATTTTTCTTTATGGTGAAGTAATTCGAAGTCGGTTTTCATTTCTTTTTTTAAAATCATACTTGCTCTTATTCTAATCAGAATTTAGAACAACACATTTATTATCACTACACACTGTTGCCACATTTGCCACACAACATTTACAAACGGATGCAATTTCTAACAAATATTTTTCCAAATAAATCAAACCTTACGGAGCTTACGCGTATCAGTCGTCTGCCAACAATGGGGTTAAAAAACCACAATGTTATTTCTATGGAGAAAAATTTGCACCTTTGCCGTTCCGCCTCGCTTAAACCGTTCGACTTTTTCTGATTTTCTCATTTGATGGCACATCTACTGGCCGGGACCTTTCTTTAGACACCTCAACCCGAGCGTTCTCTCAATTTAGTTGCCGAAAGAAAAACATGTTTCAAAATAATATATAGACTAGCTGAAACCCGTCGGATTGACGGTCACTTTATTGACTGTAATATTAAAAAATAAATGGGAACGACGATCAAGGATGCCACCAAAGTCATGAACAAAACTAACAGGAAAAATCGAAGAGCGTCGCGTACGGAACATGACATGTGACAGAATGTAAACAAAAAGTTTTGCGCCAGTTCTTACTCTAGCAACTGTACAATGGCGATGAAATGATTGAAATCTTTAAAATATCTTTTTAACTAACTTTATTGAGTAAAAAAAAATAAGAGTACATATTAAATGGCGAATGAGAAAATACAGTTACAAATTCTAATTGAGTATTTCGTTGAAGACAATATTTTGGGGACGATATCGAAGTCATCGACCTGGGAACGTTCAGGTGAATTCCCTTAAATGATCTTGACTGCCACAACATTCTATGAACTATTCATTGAAAGAGTGGCAGACAACGTTCCATGAGAAAATACTGTGCAGAAAGGTAAACGCGAAAAGTATGAAGTGAAAATAGTGAAAAATTTCGGAATTCTGCAAGAGACAAAAAATCTAATTCGCCAAACGACGATCGCGCGCTCACTGCTTTATTGACCTTTTCTCTCGCTACCCTCGATGATAAAGATCCAGTATCAGACAGAAAACTGAAAAATTTAAGAAATAAGTGATAAATCGCAAATTAAAGGAATTTATAACTGCCGTCAATTTCGTTAACAAACCACAATGTATTTCTATGGAGAAAAGTTTGAAAAAAATCTGAGACATTTTCATTTTTTAAATACTCACCAAAGTGCTCTATATTAAAAGCGTATCATAATCCATGCGCCGTCCCAATTTTTCTTCCTTGTTTCATTATGTTGAAAAGTGTTTCATTATTCATGGCCGGGCCGTATTTTTCTTCCTTGTTCATTAAAACACTTCTTTGGAATCGAAATCTATATTAAAACCACTGTTTTACAATCTTCGCCAGGCATATTCCAACTATACATCGCCATTTTAAGTACTGTTCCGAATGGGCATCATAATCCATGAGTGTGCCGTACTTGTCTTTCTCGTTGCATAAAACTCATCTTTGGAAATAAAATCTATAATGAAAATGCCTACTATATCTATTTTACAGCTATCGCCAGGCATGGTTCTGTTTTTAAGCTTTTTTTGGCAGCAAACTTGGCGATCAGCTATCAAAAATCGCAAAACTTGTCGGACATTAAGTCCGACAAGTTTTTAATCTCCTCCCCCCTCCACTTCCGTGTTATGTGGCAAACGCATTTAAAAAGATTTTCACCGTGACAGTTCATCTCTACAAAACCTGTCTACAAATCATATCGACAAAATCGAGTAGACAAAGTCTGGGCGTGAACGAAATAGCACCCTAGTGCTAATAAGCGATTAAGCGCTAAAATAAAGAAGGCTTTTTATGACAGCAAAATGTATTTAATAAACCACAATGTTATTTCTATGGCGAAAAATGGCACATTTGAACTTCCGCTACGCCTGATCCCTTCGACTTTAAAATTTTTTCTCTTTAGGTGACACATCTACGGACCAAGACCTTTTTTTAGACTTCTCAACCAAATTTTTTAGCTGTTCTTTCAATTTAGTGGATACCGGTGAACATGTTTCAAATTAATATATAGAAAAAATTAAGGAAATAAGCAATAAAGCGCCAAAATAAAGAAAGCTTTTATGACTGCCAAATGTATTTAATAAACCACAATGTTATTTCTATGGCGAAAATTTGCACATTTGCCGTTTCGCCACGCCTAAACCGTTCGACTTTTTCTGATTTTCTCTTTTGATGGCACATCTACAGACCAAGACCTTTCTTTAGACACCTCAACGAAATTTCTACACCCGGCCGTTCTCTCGTTTTCTGGCTTTTTCTCGCCTTCCGGTAAGAATTTTCCTCAGGCGTTTTAGCTTTTTGGGAGTTTGAGGCATTAAGTTCGATGGTAAAGTTCCAATATCAAATGTTCAAACGATCCGAATTTTTATTTATTCGGTCGCTTCTCCGCTTTAAAAGCGGTTTCTTATAACACGTAATAATTAACTAATAATTCTGATTCTATTTTTTCGAGCAACACATTTATTATCACTACACACTGTTGCCACATTTGCCACACAACATTTACAAATGGATGCAATTTTTAACAAATATTTTTCCAAATAAATCAAGCCTTACGGAGCTTACGCATATCAATCGTTTACATAAGATCGTTTTTTTAGAACAACACATTTATTATCACTACACACTGTTGCCACATTTGCCACACAACATTTACAAACGGATTCAATTTTTAACAACATTTTTCCAAATAAATCAAACCTTACGGAGCTTACGCATATTATCGTCTGCTAACAATGGGGTTAATAAACCACAATGTTATTTCTATATCGAAAATTTGCACACTTGCCGTTCCGCCACGACTAAATCGTTCGACTTTTTCTGATTTTCTCTTTTGATGGCACATCTACGGGCCGGGACCTTTCTTCAGACACCTCAACCTAGTTTTTACACCCGGCCGTTCTCTCAATTTAGTCGCCGAAAGAAAAACATGTTTCAAATTAATATATAGACTAGCTGGAACCCGTCGAATTCGACGGTCACTTTATCGACTGTAATATTCAAAAATAAATGGGAACGATCAAGAATGTCACCAAGGTCTTGAACAAAACTAACAGGATAAATCAAAGAGCGACGCGGACGGAACATGACTTGTGACAGAAAGTAAACAAAAGGTTTCACGCCAGTTCTTAGCAACTGTACAATGACGATAAAATGATTGAAATCTTTAAAATTTGTTTTTAACTATCTTTATTAAGTAAAAAAAAGAGTAGATATTAAATGACGAATGAGCAAATACAGTTACAAATACTAATTGAGCATTTGGTTGAAGACGATATTTTGGGTAAAGTCATCGACCACGAAACGTCCAGGTGAATTCGCTTAAATGATCTTGAGTGCCACAGCATTCTTTGATCTAACCATTGACAGAGTGACATACAACATTCCATGAGAAAATACGGGCGCAGAAAGGTAAGTGCCAAAAGTATGAAGCGAAAATAGTGAAAAATTTCGGAATTCAGCAAGAGACAAAAAAATCTACGCCAAATGACGATCGCGCGCTCCCTGCTTTATTTTCCCTTTCTCAAGCTACCCTCGATGGTAAAGATCCAGTATCAGACAGAAAACTGAAAAATTAAAGAAATGAAAGATAAATCGCTAACTAAAGAAGGAGTTTATAACTGCTGCCAGTGTCGTTAACAAACCACAATGTATTTGTATGGAGAAAATCTGAAACACTTTCATATTTTAAATACTCACTAAAGTGCTGTATATTAAAAGCGTATCATAATCCATGCGCCGTCCCTATTTTTCTTCCTTGTTTCATTAAATTGAAAAGTGTATCATTTTTCATGGCCGTACCGTATTTTTCTTCTTGTTCGACAAAACACTTCTTCGAAATCGAAATCTATAGCTGCTAAAACTGTTTTACAATCTTCGCCAAGCATATTCCAAATATACTTCACCATTTTAAATACTGTTCGGTATGAGCATCATAATCCGTGAGTGTGCTATATTTGTCTTTCTCGTTGCATAAAACACACCTTTGGAATTAATATCTATATTAAATTGGCCTACTAAAGCTATTTTACAACCATCGTCAGGCATGGTTCGTTTTTTTTTTTTTTTTTTTTTTTTTTTTTTGCCGCGAGCTTTGCGATCAATTATCAAAAATCGCAAACCTTGTCGGACGTATTCTCCCCCCCCCCCTTCCGCGTACACATTTAAAAATATTTCCACCGTGAAAGTTCATCTCTACAAAACCTGTCTACAAATCATATCGACAGAGTCGAGTAGACAAAGTCTGGGCGTGAACGAAATAGCACCCTAGTGCTAATAAGCGATAAAGCGCTTAAATAAAGAAGGCTTTTTATGACAGCAAAATGTATTTAATAAACCACAATGTTATTTCTATGGCGAAAAATTCCACATTTGAAGTTCCGCAAACGCCTGATCCCTTCGACTTTAAAATTTTTTCTCTTTAGATGACACATCTACAGACCAAGACCTTTGTTTAGACCTCTCAACCAAATTTTTACACATATAGCTGTTCTTTCAATCATACTTGCTCTTATTCTAATCAGAATTTAGAACAACACATTTATTATCACTACACACTGTTGCCACATTTGCCACACAACATTTACAAACGGATGCAATTTCTAACAAATATTTTTCCAAATAAATCAAACCTTACGGAGCTAAGGCAATCGTCTGCGTCATCAATCATCTGCGTTAATAAACCACAAAGTTATTTCTATGGCGAAAATTTGCACCTTTGCCGTTCCGCCACGCCTAAACCGTTCGACTTTTTCTGATTTTCTCTTTTGATGGCACATCTACGGGCCGAGACCTTTCTTCAGATACCTCAACCGAGTTTTTATACCCAGCCATTCTCTCAATTCGGTTGTCGAAAGAAAAACATGTTTCAAAATAATATATAGATATTTTTACATTTGTAGAAAAAGGCATAATTAGGTTTTTAACTGTGACACTTTAGCCAAATTGTTTTTCAAATAGTTTACTTTTGAATGTTCCACTCAAAAAAAAGAAACAGTAGAACTAGATGGTCGAAAAAAAGAAACAGTAAAACTAGATGGTCAGCAAGAATGAAAGCTGTTGAAGTAGTTTATAAATATTTTGATGGCATTAACAAAGTTCTGGAAGAATTAACATCCAATCCTCTGTCTACATCGAAAACAAAGACAAAGGCTCTCTTTGAAAAAATGCATAAAAAATTTCAATTTATTATTTTCACGTTTTAGGTTTAACATTAAAAAAAAAGACTGCGTGAACCAATTTCTCCAAAGAAATGATATAACCGTAAATTAAACAGTAAGGCGTACTAGAGGTCTTTTAAATCTTCTGGGATGAACGAGAGACAAAGCTATATTCTCTGCAATAACAGAAGCAAAATTAATAGCTAATAATAATTTACTTCCCGATTTTAATGAAAAACAAAAATGAAGGAAAAGATGTTTGTTGAATTTTGGGAAGATGAAAGTTCGAAATTTTCAAAGATAGAAAGATTTAGAATTCCTCTATTAGAAATTACCGACAAAATAATGAATGAGCTAAAATCTCGTTTTCAGGCTCTCGAAATGATTAGTGATAACTTTGAAATGGATAAAATGAATCCTGAATGAGATAAAATCCACCAGATGAATTTAGAAGAACTGAAATCCGACGCTCAAAAGTGAGCACTTCTATATATATAAAAAAAATGACCTAAATATAGAAGAGTTTTTGGGAGAAAGTTTTAAAAATCACCCTCTATTGATAGACGAAGCTATGGAAACAGCACCTGTATCAATCCTTTTGAGTCTCATGGGGGGGAGGAGGCGCCATAATTAAAGTGTGCCCGTGTGTCATAAACTTTAGTTGCCGTCGTTACTTTTTTTTAGAATAGAGAGATACTACCTTTTCCATTGTTTTGTCAATTTTTTTTCTGGGTATGGCCCTGAAGCTTGTACTTAAAATTTACAAATAAAATTAAAACTGAAACGGATGATTAATTTTTTCATTCCTGTTTTAATAAGTTCCGATTATGAATTTCTTTTTAATAAACTTACTTTATTTAATTCCTCTGAATTATGAATTTAAAGATTATTTTATTTTAAAAACTGAAATTTCTTGAAATAGAAATGCACATCTATAATGCTTTCATAAAAGAAGATGCTTTTATGGAAGTACTAGCTGCGTGCCCGTTTTTCGCACGGTAGGAAACGAAAATTTTCCTTACATGTGCAATTCGAATTAATTCCAGTGATGTGGAATCTAAAAAAAACAATTTTTTTTTCTTACTCTTGGCGTAAAGTTTGCGTCATGAGTACTAACCTGGCATCACTGCAGTATAATGACTCAAAAAACTACGTCAGTGTCAATCGCGACCAGAAAAGTGAAATGCTTGACGCTTTAGGAGTTTTCTGTAAAGCGTCAAGCGCCAAGCAAGCGACTTTCAAAATGTCTACATCATACTTAGGGATGGACGCGAGACGCGCGAGACGAGAAATAGGGCTGTCTCGTCTCGTCTCGCAGTGGTAAACCTCTGTCTCGTCTCGCGTCTCGTCTCGTCTCGCAACCACTTTGTCTCGTCTCGCGTCTCGCACAGAAATTGCCTGTCTCGTCTCGCGCGAGACGCGAGACGTCTCGCGAGTCTCGCAAAATTAAGGACTGCGAATTTTTACCATATTAACTCATATAGTTATTTGAAATGATAAAAATTCGGATTTAATCCGTATATATAATGTGACATGACACCGAAAATTTATTTATTTGCGTAACTGCGTAAATGTAATATTTATGGTTGATGGGAGTTTCATTTGCTTTTGAAAATATATAAAGCTTTGAATTTTGTCAGATATGTTGCAGAACTCAGGGACACATGTTGGGCAAATAAAATTTTGATCTAATTAAACGGCCCCAATGTACGGAATAGTGAATAATTATAGTGAGCGGAATAGTGAATAATTAAAGTGAAGCTTACTTATCCCCCCTCTCGTTTTAGTGTATGAGATATGGGTTTCATATTTAATCGGGGGAACCCGGGTTTAACCTGTTCATTTACATCAGGTACGGGCAACCTTTGGAAGGTTGCGAGCCAAAATTTAGGATGTTAGGGACGTCACGGACCGTATAAGCGGGATTTATATAGGATTTTGATTTGGTTTATATTGATTGTCTATGGCGGTGCTGCCCAACCTTTTTATCGCCGCGACCTGGTCAGCGTTTCATAATAATTTTACCGCGGACTGGTCAGAGGAGGGGGTACGCTGATTGTTTTAATTTAATTGTGCTTAAACATACCTTCAACATATATACAGTTTCACAAAAAATGAATGTAAAATGATTTAAGATTTTATCTCACTAGGACGCTAAATGAATGAGAACACTGAGCTTATTTCTTTGCAACGAGTCGGTTAGATCTGGAGGTAAGAAGCAATGACACCCAAAGTGTGTTGCTTATGTACAATTCATTCCTTTATTCTGTTATTTTGGTTCTTGTCAGTGCAGAAAATCCCGCTTCACACAGTTAGGTTGTTGGAAATGGCAATAGGGATTTAAAAGATTCGAATTTTAATTCATAGTCTTGAAATGTTTAATAAGCAGTAAAATAATGTAAAATAGTCATGAGATTTTTTTCTGTTACAAAATCTGTTCTTGTTGATATAAATTAGCACAAACCCAAGAAACTCGAGACCTCGAGAGAAATGCACGACAGAAAATAAAATGGAAATAATGTAATTTTTCTTGAGCAACCCGGTACCATTTGATCCGCGGACAGGGGGTTGGGGACCACTAGTCTATGGAAATTTGAAATCCTCCACTTGCCGGATAAAATACCCTGGAGGGCCACATCCGGGCCGCGGGCCAGGGTTTGCCGATATGTGATTTACATTATCAAAAAGAAGAGACAACAGAAAGGACTTGTGAGCGTTGGATTTGCGCAATCACTCCAGTAGATCATTCATTTGCGTTCCCATAGCTTGGCTTATGGCGAAAGACAGTGCCGTAAAAATAGGGAGGCATGGCAGGGCAAATGCCCGGGGCCCCCACATGTAGGGGCCTCAAAATCCATACACCTATTTTCTCAACCTCTTGGCTTTTTTATCTTTTATAACGTTTTAGATTTGTACATTTACTATTCAAAACGGATCACCTAACACTGTTTAAGCAGAAAACAAAAAAGTTGCTTACTGTTTACAAAATAGCTAACAGCTCACCAACAGATCCGCTGTATTACGATACGTACAGCTGATTATGAAAAGTTAAATTTATATGCCAGTATTTCTAGAACCAAAGTTCTTTAACTAATGACCTTGTGTTCCCTTTATTTGTATTCTAGGAAAACATGATCTGGGCCTCAAAAAGCCACTCTGAAGCAAGCATCCCTTTTGGGGGGCCCTCTTATTTCTTAAAATTATCATATCACTTAGGTAATTTCAAGCAAATAGCAGTTTTTTATTTTTGTTGTAATTATTACTTACAAATATTTTATGTACTTACAAATAATGTGCAGATGCATAATCAGTGGTGTACACCGACTTTCTTTAAGAGAAGGGGAGAATGGAAGTAATCTTTCGGTTAAATAAAAGCCATAATCTATATGTTTAAAATTAAAACTGTACGGACTTTATGTTAAAAATGCATGGACAAAGGGGGAGGGACTGAATCCTCACCCCCACACCATTTGTGTACGCCACTGAGCATAGTAAATATATGGAGCTGAACCACACTTTTCTAGAGTAAGTCAATGCTCGGAAATTTCTTTTTCCTTTTAATGAGGATCTAAATTAGGAATGGCATGGCATTCAAAGGTCCAAATGCCAATTAACACGCTCTACTTTTTCTTGCATATCGTAAAACTCAAAATTAGCCAACTTAAATTAACACTTTGTCCTTTATTCCCCCCCCCCCTCCAAAAACCAAAGATATTAGAATATACTAGAACGAGTATATTCTAATGTCTTTGCCAAAAATCAATTGTTTGAGTCCCTCTTGCAAAATATTTTAATATTTGTTGGTCGTCTTTTTCTTTTACTTGTGCAATAATCAGAGTTCACCTTATTTTGCATTCATTATAACAATGATTCGATAATTATTTGTATAAAAACCCAAATTAAAAATAAATGTTATATTCCAGCTGGAATTCATGTAAAATCCATTAAATCCTTCAGTATATGAAATTAAAAATACCTTGTTGTTACAAACCAAGTTCTCTATTAATGGCTGAAAACGCTTTTATAAGGAATAATACTACTTACATCATGAACACATAAGAGCTATATTGATGATTTATTAATGTTTCTGTGTTGTTTTGTGTTAAGGTAAAGCTACGAAAGAGCTATCTGCTTAGAAGGGGTGCAATGGGAGGAGGACCTCTAACGCGTATTCACGTTACATCTGGAGAAAACCGCCCAAAACTTCGATAGCCGCACGGCAGGATAGAACCCTGCCTTCAGAACCTTCACAATTCAGTCATCTTACCATGTTGTATGTTGAGTGTTATTCTCCAATGGTGAGCGGAAAAAACGCCACTTTTAATAGTGACATAGCATGTAACATGGTCGTTATATGCTAGTCGATGAGGCAAGAGCGCAGACAGAAAATTTTGTCGAGGGGGTTGTATAAGATACAATTTTGTATTGATAAACTTAATTTCTTATTGACGACAAAAATCTGAAAGCTCTTAATGACTAATTTTGAAAGTTTCGCAGGGAGGTATATCCCGATATCCCACTCCATGGTTACGCTTCTGCAGTGACGTACGAAATGGGGGGCGGCTTTGGGGCTCGAGCCCCCTCCCCATACCTTTGGAGGATGATAGAAAATAACCATATATCGGTGTCTTTTCCAGTGTCCAGAATCCACATACTTTATTTTTTGTCTGGAAACCGATCATTAGCGAAATTCTCGTTACATTAATTCCTCACCCTTGTTTTTTTCCGGGGAAAAAAACGGTCCCTCAATAGTTGTTTGTGGGTGGGAATAGCGAACGGAAGTCTTCATGTCAATTGTGAAAGCAGCGGTCATCTTGCAACTTGTCATCGCTCTGGCGCCGTATCTCGCAATCTGTTCGGAGGTGTCCTATTGTTGAGGGGAAAAAATTCTTCCGGTGATAGGGCGCACCTACTTCCACGTGCTGAGATAGCTCGCCCTCCGTAGGTCCATTCTGTTCTGGAGTGAGAGGTCATACATCGTGTCGGCAAATCCAAAAGACACCGGGCAATTATGTCCTCGGGACATCTCCCGACATTTCTGTTTTAACTGGAACTCTGTAGTAGGGACCTTCCGATATCTGATATTCTGCGTTATAAAAAAAAAAAAAAAGCTTTGGCATCTTAACATAAAGCATGCATTTCCTTTCGGCCCCAGTGCTAACCTCCTGTGTTCAAAGTTTGTTTTTTTAAATGACTGGAGGAAGCGTTAAGGATAAAGAGAAATTCTGCGAGGGTTGTTCCTCATCTCATAGCGTGAAGTTTTAAAACAGGTAAAGATCTTATACATATAGTAGTATTTTACAATATTTCTTTATAAGTATAGCTCTTTTGCTCATTTTGAAAGACAATTTTTGTGTTTATTATTACTTTTTTTTCTTCTTTCTTGACATGATCAGTGGCATACGCAGATTTCCTTCAAGGGGGGCGGAGGGGGGTTATAGACATAACTTTGTGTTAAAATGCGTAATATTTAATCTAAAAACTGAAAATTTGTGGACATTTTGTAAAAAATTTTTGACATGGGGGGGGTGAACCCCCAAACCCTCCCCCCTTGCGTACGCCACTGGACATGATGAATACTGGGTGGCTGTTGATAAAAGTACATAGTACAGTTTTTGAAGAACCAGTGAAAAAGCAGTGGAAGGAGAAAACCGCACAACATTAAATGGGTTTATTTTTTCAAATGAATGTGAGTGTGCGTGTGTGTGTGGGGGGGGGGAATAAAAAACGTAAAGGAGTGGGCATCCGAAAGGGCGCAAACAGAGGTACATTCATGTATTTTGTATTTATCTCTATTGAAAGTTGACATTCCGATATTTTTTCAAGGTCAGTGGCCTGATTTTTAAGTACACTGTGTGCACAGTAGCCCCATTGCCCCTATAGCTTTTGGTGAAGTGATTTTTTTTTGTATCACTAGGGGCCAAGGCCCCCATACTCGCTACGCTCGCTTTTCGTATGAGGCATTCGGCCCCTAATCATGCTTATTCGTAAAAAAGACATAATTTCAACAGACAAAACCCGATGATTCGATCAGATGGAATGTTACTGAGCTACGCATTGCTTGGTTCTTGCATGTTCATTGGTACATAAAAATTTAAACTTCACACTACAGTAGACCCCCTCCCCCTCATAACACGGAAGATATTTTGTTATGGGAATCCGTGTTGTACGGGTCCTGAGCTATACTACACCTGGAGTGCGGATTCCGCTTATAATCGCTGGAAAAATTATTTGCACTCTTCAGAAACACAATGATTTTCAATGTTGCCATTCAAAAGTTATATTAATTAGGAGCTAAAGCATAATAAAATCAGAACATCTGTTTCAGCTGTATTTTTAATAATGTAAAACCTACTGAACACCCTTCGAATTTGCCACCCATTGCGATTTTTCATTATTTGGCGACTTGCGTACATGTAAAGTTAATAAAAGCTACGGAACAGATAGGATAGCTTGCCACCAATGGCGACTTTTCATTATTTGGTGATTTACACATGCTCACAACCTATAATTACTGTTCATGTAAGGTTACCGGAAAACCATTATCCATATTTTCATTTACATAATCGTTTGCAGATTGGCGTACTTAGCACCACGAATTATACCATCTCGTCGCGCTAGCAAATATCCAAAGTGTACTATAACTGCTATAATGGCATAGTTAACGCCGCCAAACATTTCTACTGGTAGAAAACCTATCCAGCTGGACCGAACCGGCTTTAAAATAATCTGCATTTTAATTATTTTTCATTTTCAAGATATTAGTTACTCTGTTTTGGAAAAACAGATAACCGCTAATTCTAAACTGTGTTCTAAGCGAACTTACTACACTCATGTCCATGAATTAAGGATAATGAAGTTCAGGCAAAGAAAGAGAAAGAAGCAAAACAAATTTGACTTATTTGTAAAGTCTATTTATTAAACAAAAAGTAAAGAGCAAAAAAGATGCTATATGTTTGACATAATTAATAAAAATTGCAAGTTTTACTCCCTTGACCAAATTTCAAAAAAGAACCTATTTACAAAAAACAGTATAGCATGGTTAGTAGGATGGTTAATACGGAGTATGTCTCCCGGACGATGCAATACAGGCCTGACAATGCCTAGGCATGCTGAGTATCAAATGATCAATCTGATCTTGGGTAATATTACACCACTCATCAAGCAATGCACTCCGAAGTTGCGGTAGACAGGTGGGAGGGGGTTGACGGGCTGCAATTCGTTGGCCAAGCATATCCCACACATGCTCTATTGGATTCAAGTCCGGTGAGTATGCTGGCCAATGCATACGGGTGATATCCTCCGATTGAAGGCATTCGTCTACAATGTTTGCACGGTGAGGACGGGCGTTGTCATCCATAAACACAAATTCAGCACCCATGGCGCCCCGAAACAAACGTACATGTTGTTCCAGAATGACATCCCGATAGATCTGGCCTGTCATCGTTACACTCTGAACATGCAGGTCAGTTCTGGAACCAAGAATAATTCCTCCCCAAACGAGCCATCCTGCACCACCGTAACGGTGTCTTTCAATGGTGTTCTCTTGGTAACGGGTACCTGGCGCTCTCCAGATGAATGTCCGGCGAGAATCAGACTCCAAACTAATCCTGGACTCGTCGGAAAACATCACATAAGACCACTGTTGCGGTGTCCACAATGCATGCTCTCTACTCCAGGTTAATCGCAGGCGACAGTGAGTTGCGGTAAGTGGAACACATCTGACAGGCCTACGAGCATATAGACCAATGTGCCCTAAGCGTCTGTACACGGTCTGCCTTGAAACTGTCGTACC
>JAWZYV010000572.1:0-27805 GCA_038373885.1 Cheiracanthium punctorium
ATGTTTTAACTTTTAATTCTGTAATTACTTGTTGAAGTCATAATTTTTATCTTCCAGATGCTGTTAGAAGAATCCCTGAATGTGAAATAGTATTGAAGAACTCATATTGAATCCAGTGATTGTATTTTATATAAATGTAACAATGTAATACAATTAAACCAAATTTGTAATAATTTGTTGTGTGTTCACTGCCATTGCTTTTATAATTCATTCAAACCTGCATAAGTCTCAATAAGAGATATCTTCCACTTTTTTCAATTCGTAGGCTATTTTTTACTTCTGCAGTTCTGTAATAGTTTAAATTTTTTTTTTAATTTAGAACGCATCGTAAACTAAAATTTGCTAGGCTGAAGACTACTCTGGACTTGGAAGTTCCATTACTCATGTTTTTATTAAGACTTTGCTTATATATTTTTATTAACTGTTTTTTCTTTCTTTTTTTTTTGGCCCTCGTATTAATTGAACTTTGTTCTAACATACTAATGAGTTTTTCTGGCTTTACTTTCATTTATTGTTCTAAATCTGTTTTCAATAGTATAATAATTCTTGCATAAAATCTATATTAAAAGAATTTTTTTTTCAATTTGAAGTTTTTAAAAGATTAAGTAATTTGTAGCTATTTTGCTGTAAAAGTGAAATTGAAATAAATAAAATCACACTTAAAAATAAATAAAGAAATGAATGTGTATATATATTAAAAAATTAAGAAATGGCTTTTATTTTGAAGTATGTATAAATTATGTTCAGAACAGGAATTTGGTTTTTTAAGAGGTGAAAAAAAAAATCTTTTTCTTTGAATCACCACCCTCCCCCCTCACCCAGACATTATCTATGGAGGTTAATATGGTTCACCCTCATGCTCTAAACTTCAATTATTTCTTTGCGTTATGGCAAGTCTACAAGAGGGGTGTCTTCTTGGGGGGGCTGACTTGGGTGGTGAACTTTTTAAGGATTCTAACCTGTATTCTTGCTCATGCCTCTAAACCTTAAATAATGGTTTTTGGACAAGACAAAAATGTTGGGTGTATTCAACAAAATGGGCATTGTTGAGGAATTATGAAATAATTGGTTTTGATTTATATTATTTATGTATTGGCCTGCACAAAAATATTTCTTTACCCCTTTTCACAAAAAAAGAAATCAATCAATATAAAGTAGTTTCCATTTTAGAAATATTTTATTCCTTTTTCTGGGGGGAGGGGAAAGAATAGAAAAATAGGTATTCTCTTAAATTTCCAAACATGATATGTACATTAACAGAGGTTATCAGCAGATATATTTATATTTTTGATTTACCCAACAATTAGTTTATGTATTTATTTATTTATTATTTTTTTTTGTTTTCAATTAAAGGATAGCTATTGCTCTTTTAACTTATTTTCGTGTTTCATAATTCTTGTATTTGTTCGTATAAATGACTGAAATTTAATTTCAAATAATTTCTTTTCGATAACAATTCAATCCTGTTCATTTCTTATTTATTTAAAATTAAAAAAAAAGACTTGTTAATTGTAATAAAGTTGAAAAGAAAGTTTGAATAAATTATGCTTAAAATAAAACCTATTTAAAAATCAAAATTATTAGTATTCTTTTGATTTTATATAAATATCTTATCATGAACTATTTTTATTGTTTTGTTAATACTGTTGTAAGTGAAAGTTGTTCTGAAATGTACCATAGGTAAAAAATAAGCTTTCAGGGATTTTTTATTTCAGCAGGAGAAAAGGTAACATTGAACATATCAAATATTTCTGCACACTGTTGAGTAATGTGGATGTCCGAAACTCTTATTTCTATTCTTGTTTGATCACAGATTACCTCAAATGAAGTTATAGTACTGCAGACAAAGAAAATTCTTATAAATCTCCTGCTGATGGATTTTACATAGCTCAATGGCTATACAGATCACCTCCAAGCATTTTGAAACTTTCACTTCTATTCCTGTTACGTTTTGACTAACCAAACAAAACATAAACTGTTAACGAATTCTGTAACTAAATAGATCTAGAGGTTATGGAGGTTTGTTTTAGTAACCATGTGGAACTCTTGGGGGTACCTTTTAGTGATGCCATCATCTGATTATTAAAATGAAACTCTGTACTCCTTCTTAATCTGTTTAATTTCAGAATAGGCTGTTATTTTAAATACTGTATGTTTTGTGTCAACAGTCCACATTTCACTCACTGGAATGAAAGCAAGAATCTAAAAATGCATGGGGTCAGATATTACTTGTACCATTGAGCTACGTAAAATTTATTTTCCAACTGTTATGGATCATTCTGAACATGACAATAATCCAAGATAGCCCAGAAATAGATATCTAAGAAGTTCTGGATATGAAATAAGTATCAATTTCTGATCTTTGGATATTTTGAATATGAAATAGATAGCCATTTTTGGGATATTCTGGATCTATAAGATCTTCTGGAAGTTTAATTATTATAACTATGCTACATATATACAGATACCTGTATATTATAGATGTTATTTACTCATTAGAGAGATCACACCTCAAATTTCTAATAGAGAAATCTATTTTATGTTGGACTTCTAATAGATATACCCAATATCCAGCTATGATGTATTAAAGATTGCCTATGGACAAACTTGGGGGGGGGGAGGTAAATGCGGCAAAAATATTTACTTGTACGAGATGAAGAATATTTTCAAGGCGCTCGATATTGCAGATACATTTTAAATATATTTTATTTAAATTCAATAGCAGCAAAGTTTTATAATTTTTACAATATAAAGGTTAAATATCAACTTTCTACTTTTTACCAATACTAGCTTTATTCCCAGTGTAATATTGAGTAAATATTAACCAAAAAAATTAAAAATGGTATAAAGTAATTACTTATCCATATTGAATATATTTCCAATGTACATCAAATACTATCAATGCATTTTAAATATATCTGAGGCAAATATTAACTTTGCTACTTTGTACGAAGTTACATTTGATACATTTGACGAAGTTACAGTTGATCTTTGTTTTCAATATTTTTTTAACAATATTGAGTTAACATTAAAAAATTTATCAATTGAGGGCTACTTCAAAAATATTTCCAATACAACCCTATATTAAGAATATATTTTTTTGTATGTTAAATTCAGTGGAAAAGGTATTAGTATAGTCATACTGAAAGTATAATGTTATTTTGAGAATTTATCAGACCTAAATGCTAATTTTTACCAATATTGGAATTTTATTTACCAATATTGGAAACTGTTTATTCTCAATGTGTTCACTTACTACTTTGTAATATTATTGGTTTTTGATATCAATGTTTTCACAATATTGAGTTAATATTTAAAAGTTCATTGGTAGTGAGACTGCTTCAGAAATATTCTCAATATATAATTAATATATCAATACACACTTCATATGTTAATTAAAATTGTACAAATAATAATAACATTTTGAGCATATATCAGGGCTAAACTCTAGTTTTTACCAATACTGGAAGTGGTCTTTACTCTCAAAGTATTCACATATATGTAAATTTTAATAATTAAAAGTAATTAGTACTTAATAATATTGGAAATATTTCTAATATACACTCAATATTATTGATAAATTTCAAATACTTTAAGATTCAATAGTATTAAAATTTGACTTCAAATGAGCAAAATATTAAATTTATAATATTGGATTTTATTTTCAATGAATTCACAAGATTGGATAAATATTGATGCTATATAGAAAATATCTTTTAATGTTTCCCAAATATTTAAAAAATAATAATAATCAATGCTGTTACCAGATACATTCATATATATATATATATATATATATATATATATATATATATATATATATGTGTGTGTGTGTGTATTTATAAGGAATTATTTTAATTTCCCCAAAATAGTTATAGCCAAAAGCAAGGCATATGCAAGGAATAAATCCAGGGCCGTACCCAGACAAAAATTTCAGGCAGGGTCCAAACCGTGGAAGAGGCAGAATTTTTCACAAAAAGACGTCATTATTATTATTTTATTAACAAAAATCAATTTTTTTGGGAGGGGGGAGGGTCCGGACCCCTGGATACGGTCTCGAATAATCACCCTATAAAAAGTGGCGGTCACTCTTAAAAAGGGTCATATCTCACTCTTGATCAGAGCGCTCCACTCTTTAAGGGATGGCGTGCTGTCACCCTTTCCTTAGAGTGAGGCACTCTTTCCCGGAGTGGGTTTTTGAATTCTCACTCCTAGTCCAGAGTCAGAAATGTCACTCTTCAGAATAGTGATTTCTCACTCTATGGAGGTTGGCTGATTTTTGTCACGAAGGTAGGGTGATATATCACTCCTCAGCACTGGTTTTTCACTCTTGATTATTAAGAGAGTAGGATGCGCTGTCTACAGTATTAGGACAGACAACGACAGGGATTTTAGGCCTACCTATGGATGTTTTTAATTTATATTTCTTACATATTTGATGAAATGGCTACATTTTTAACGTAACGAGTTAGAGGCTTATTGTTCAATTCCCTCCATCATAAAAATTAAATAGAAAAAAAAAGATATAACTACAATATGATAGTAATTTACTACATTGGTTTCATGTAAAATTACTCCAGGATGGAATAAAACTTCTATTACAGGTTAAAATTGCTTACTGAATTGGAAGAGAAGAACTTTTGAAAAATACATTTCACCTTCGTCTAATTCTTGATTCAAACTAATTTCAAACTCGAATAAATTGTATTATTAGAACTGATAGACCACGCACAACAAAATTCTCTGCTTCTGTAAACAGTATTCATCTGCGCGTTTACAGTGGATACGGAAAATCCACTAGGTGCTTGTAATTAAAATATATGCCTCAACTGCTCCAAAAAATGTTTAATTAATTCATTAATTGGCATAATTCATCCTTTTTTGTCTTGCAATTGAATAGCAAATTTCAAAAAGGGCCTATCTCGAGGGCTTTTTAAAATGACCTTTTTCGTGTACACATGTAGATTTATATTTTTTGAGCGAGAAGGACTTATATCTTTTCCATCCTACTGAAAATTCCCATTTTCAAGCTACTCCTCTAAACTGCCTATCAATGACTTGAAATGAAAGACCTTGAAAAGTTAAGACAATACATACCGGAGGATTTTGAAGACTTCTATGAAATAATTCTGCATTAGCCGGCAAATGCGGCACCACAGCTGGACTTCGAAGATTTTTAATGAAACATTATAGGGTCGGTGAGATATTTTTTATGACAATTGTTTTGATTGTGTATTTTGTTGTAATCACAAGGCACAACAATATAGTAAAATGTAAAAGAAAACTTTTGTATTTTTGGTCTTTTAAAAAACATGCGTTTTAAAATAATGCCGTTTTACTACTAAAAGCACCCAAATCCTCGGATGAATTTCGAAAAGGACTCATCTCAGAAAAAACTGTAACAATAATTTTCTCCTTAAGTTTTCCTTCATGGATACTATTTTGCCTTGTTATAACGTCTATAGTTTTCGATAATATTACAAAAGAAATCTGATTCAATCGGTCGAATGGTTCAACAGAAAATCAGTTTTTTGTGTCTCCTGTAAAATTATTATTTTCAGATTTGAGCCCTTTTCGAACTTAGTAATTCAATTGCAACACAGCTGTGTTTTCCAGGCAAAAGAAAATGACGTCAGTCTACGAAACTCAAGGGTTAACTGAACTGTACGGAATGTCAGAAATTACTGAATTATATTTCATTGTGATGTTACATTCCCTTCTCACAGGGGCGTAGCCAGAAATTTTTCATGGGGGGGGGGGTTATGGCTACTGCAACGCACATATATGCATACATGTGTGTGATAAAGGAGTGAAGAATATACATTTTGTATGGCAAAAAATTCCTCATGGGGGGTTATGGCCCCCCCTAACCCCCCCCCTTGGCTACACCCCTGCCTTCTCAACATTTTAATATGATAGGAAGGCACAGATCAGATGTTGGGATGATTTAGGAATGGGAAAAATGATGAAGTCTTAAAACTATAGAAGTATGAACAGCTGTCTAATCATTTGATTTGCACCCCTATCATGACAGCGTTAAATTTAAAATTCATTAAACAGTTACATAATTTAGGAAAATCAATTACTTCCAAACAAGCGATGCGTACTTTTAATACTTTCCAAAAAGTTGAAAATTGTTTGATTTCGATTTGTCTGTCCTTCTGCCTGTGCTCTAACTTCCATAAATAAGCATAGGTCCCTATTTAAATTGTACAGTCGAACCTCCATATATCGAACCTCCCTATATGGAAATTTTCTATATTTCGAACTCTTAGCAAATCTCATTGTTCATTACAGAGAAAAACTGTTTAGATCGAAAAAATCTCTATATTTCGAAAAAAAAATTTCACGTGATATTGGGAAATTTTATTCCACTTTAGAACCGCTTGGCTTGCGAAAAATAAAGGTCATTGAATGTCACTACGAACCCTATAAGTCAGCTGGCGTTGAGGAGTGGACAAAAGTTTATTGTTCGTTTCTTGAATTTCTAAATTCCTCCAACTCGTTTTCGAATTTCGTCTGCGACGTGTTATGTTTATGTTGAGGCTCTCTTGGCAGCGCGCCAAGTTAAAGCGCAACAGTTCAAAAACCGGTTTCCTAGCTATCCCTTCTCCTTCTGTGAGAGGATTGTTCCTCACCCCTGAATCTGCTTAGTTTCAGGGAAAATTTTTAGTGTTTCTTACATTCGTTTTGAATTTTTACATTTTCTCTCGATTACAATCTCAAAAAGAAAATCACTTTTTAATTATTAACTTTCATTTAGTGTGGTCCGCATATGAATTAGAAATTGAGTTTCATATACGAAAATTAGCTATAATTTTAATGTTTCAGGAATGATTATGATAAAACTAAGATAGCTTCCATATATCGAATTTTTTTCGGCAATTTGCTATTTCGATATATGGACGTTCGACTGTATGTGCTATCGCGATGGACTAAACCGTGTGCGTTACTAAAAGTGACGAATGTAGCAAGAGTATTTTGATTTTCAACAGGAAAACCCAAGAGACTCGAGTCTTTTTTACATTTTTCTGTAGAAATCTCCTCATATTTTGAAAGAAATACTTTATACTTGTAGTTTAATGAAAATTTTAATGTTTCTAGACTCCAGAAAAAAGAAACGAACTTTATCGCTTGATCAACCAATGCATAAAGAAAATTAAACTGAATTACGCAATTTTTTTTTCTCTTCTTTTATATTCCAGTGAACTTTTAGGAGTTCCTTCTCATTATTTTTTTCGTAAAATATACTGCTTATATTTATGTATACCTTTCGCAGTATTTTACCATTGAATAAATTTATAGAGACTAATCCCTGGATTTATGTTTTAATATGACTATGAAATTCTGGGGATATATATTTTTTAAATTAGTGCTTCAAAGAAATGTACATATGTTTAGAATAACTTCCATTCGCACGAACAAACATATCGCAAGAAAAAAAATAATAATCAGTCAGGACCTTGGAACAAACAAACAAACAAACAAACAAAAACATACTGAGCCAATGAATTAAATAAGATATATAAAAGAAAAATCAAATGTAGATCATGCATAAAATAATTCAGACAAAATTTAAACATTCCTATCATTAAAGTATTAGTTAGCTGTCTACTTGCTTTTCTTATTACCACACGATTAACATAAAGCTGTACGTTTGTGATAAAATTTCCATCAGCTAAGGTAATGCTTTTTATCAGGTCAAGGCACTATTTTTATCTTTTTCTTCTGATAAACTTTGTAACACTAATTTGTTGCAAGATCCCCCCCCCCTCCTCTCTCTCTCTCTCTCTCTCTCTCTCTCTCTCTTTTTTAAATCTGGTGATTCAATGTACACTCTCAGACAGAATGGCACCAACACATGTAATAACCAACGAAAACATTAAAACAAGTTTATCACACTTGAAAGTTCCGAGACAAACAATACGTGCAAAAAAATATAGATATTGAGATGCTTTTGTAATCATAACATTTTCATGAGTACAGTTTTTATCCCTCACAAATGCTTTTATCAATGATGTAGTCTTAAGAGAAAAAAAAAATGGGGTCCCCGCTTACTTTTGAAGAATCTTAAATATGTGTAATTAGTTAAATGAAATGTAATCATTCCTAAAAAATATTGGACAAAATTGATTCAATCGTTAAATTTTAGTTTTTACTAATTGATTAATGTTAATTAATTTTTGATATGAGTAATTGATTATTGATTACTATAAAAAAGAAATTTTCATTAACAGTCGCTTAAGTATAAACTTAATTTTTCCGCCTATTTAAAACATAGCCAAACAGATTGAGATTTTCTTTTGGATTTGTATTTTCATTATCTTGCATTTCAGCAGCGTAGTGAGAATTTTATTTCGGAGGAGGGGGGGGGGGGGGAGGTATCAAATTGTAAGGTAAGTAAAGGGTCCCATTTCGGGGAGGGGACTGCAGCCCTCTCAGCTCCCCCTCTGGCTACGCCCCTGCTGCATTTCCTCTTTTTTCGTCCGTTCGGGAAGACATCCTTTGACCAAGTGTACATTTGACTAGTGTTATGCGAAGGCATAACATTTTTCAATCATGCTCTGGAAAAAGTACAAGTATATGCGAAGTTTTTAAGATTCTTCAAGTATGAAACACAATTCCCCCCCCCCCCAAGTTCCCAGAGTTCATTCACCGGGACCGCACAGACATCGAATTTTCAGAGAAGGGATCTTCAGACCACACTGGGTGATATCATATTTCTGTAAACAACGTAACTGCGATGCAAGGATAATCTTTTCGCCAGACACAGACGGTTTCGCAGGGATAATCTTTTCGCCAGACACAGTCGTACTCAAAATGTTTAAATTTTTTAAGACATCTCAAAAAAAAAAGAAAGAAAGAAAATGGAGGTTATGTTTAACAATTTCGTAGTTTAAGTGTGGTAAACTCATGGCGCCTTAAGTTTTAATTACACGTCTAACTGTGTACGGCGGGTCCTACAGTTGGAGAACTTCAGAATTGTTTAAAAAAAAAAATCTAATTTCATAGACTGTTAATTTGACCTGTGGTGCTTTTGTAAAATTTGATAATTCCCAATGACATATTGCAAAAAGAAATTTGAAAATAAAATGATGTTAATAAGTGAATGAGAAATAATAATGAGAAAATTTAAGAATTTGAATAAATTGAGAATAAATAAATTTAACTGGATTTTTGAAAGTTAATAAATGATAAGAGAAACTGAGAGCAGACAAGAAATATTTGATCGTGTGTTCTATTAAAGTAAAAATATGAATTTGTTGTATGTTTTAAAGAAAGATTGTGTCGTAATATGTAATATATATGGTCTTATATTAAATGTTATGGTATATGTATTGAATATTATATATTGAATAGTATTACATTGTGTGCTACATTGTTTGTTATATTATCTGCGTTATTCTATATTTGCATATGATTACTGGTAATCTGTATAGTATTATTAGGTGATTTTTTTTAATTTTTTTTGTGCATAATTTGATATCTTAGTCAAAAATCATACGTGTTGGTGGCAACAAACAGTAAATCCTTTTTTATAGAAACATCATGTGCTTGTGATATTCTACGAATGGCTTGATCATGGTAATTTTTTTTTCTCGTCGGAGGGAGGTGATGTTATGCGAAGGCATAACATTTTTCAATCATGCTCTGGAAAAAGTACAAGTATATGCGAAGGTTTTAAGATTCTTCAAGTATGAAACACAATTTCCCCCCCCCCCCAAGTTCCCAGAGTTCATTCACCGGGACCGCACAGACATCGAATTTTCAGAGAAGGGATCTTCAGACCACACTGGGTGATATCATATTTCTGTAAACAACGTAACTGCGATGCAAGGATAATCTTTTCGCCAGACACAGACGGTTTCGCAGGGATAATCTTTTCGCCAGACACAGTCATAAAACTCATAATTTTCAGGTTTACAAGGAAAAGGGAACCCCCATGTGATTTTTATCTCTATTGGCTACAATTGAAGATATGCAGTGGATACTGTGACTTTGTGCGAAAAACATAAGAATTAGCCAAATTGGCGTAAGTCAAGCTACAGAACTTCAGTAACGGTTTTTGTGAGTTGCATTTGAAATTTCAGAAAAGCAAGCCAGGCCTCTCGGAAGATTGAAGGGTTTGAGACCTCTGTCTCACTCACCTGAAATCGACCGATGCCTCCGGCTGGATGTCTGTTTCGTCGCTGTTTGAAGAAATTAATGCCTGCCACTTCTATCTCTGCCCAATATTGAAAATTACCAAATTTTTCAAAGAAAACTTACCGACTGCTACTACTCGACTATTCATTCTTCCCAGCTAATTATGTAATCTACATTATTTCATGTACTTGAATTTCGTTCACTTAAAAAATTATTTTTCGGAAATCCCTGCTGTTCCGGTTGGTGCTTATCGAAAGCCATTCTCCTGAAATGCGACTCACTTTTTAAATCCCTGTTGTTCCGGTTGGTGCTGATCGAAAGTCACTATCCTGAAATCGAACCGATGCCTTCGGCTGGATAATTTTAACAATGCTTGAAGAAAATGAAGATTGATTTTTAGAAATTTTGAGAGTTTATATTTTAGAGAAAATTTTACTGAAATTTAACCTGCTACTGCTCAAAAGTTTATCCTTCTCGTCAAATTTTTTGTTAGTTCAAAGGTACGTTGTGATTGCCTCTTTGACGTTATTTTAGAAAAGGGATGAACTGTGAGAAAAACGCGTGATCGCCCCTGTGAGAAACATGCATAACCGTCCTGATCGTCCGGCTCAACGCTAGTTCATTGTGCTATGTGGAAAGTCCTAATTTTCAAGAAAATGAACTAACTATGATGTGTCATCAGGTTTTCGTGTGCCTCCAACTGATGTAGATGCAAGCCTCGCACTATCACAACTTAGTCCTTATTTTTGAGAAAATTAGCTGAACTGTGGTGTGTCATCAGTGTTTCGTGCAGTGCCTCCAAATAATATTGGATGCAGGCCTCGGACTATTACAACTACTGACTAATCCACTTAAAGAGGTTTTTCAGCTGCCCCAACATGGTATGATCAATTTGCCTTCGTTTACTAATTTTGTTTATATAAAGTGCACTTCGGCGTATTTAATTTAATGTATAATCAATTTTACTTTACTATTCTTGTGTGTATTAAGTATATTTTAATATTTTTGAATGAATATAGGATGAATTCTTATTGATATGTATTTTATTTAAGATTTTGCAAATGTCTCACAGTTGATGAAAGAAGGCATCCAGCCGGAGGCATCGGTCGATTTCAGGAGAGTGAGACAGAGGTCTCAAACCCTTCAATCTTCCGAGAGGCCTGGCTTGCTTTTCTGAAATTTCAAATGCAACTCACAAAAACCGTTACTGAAGTTCTGTAGCTTGACTTACGCCAATTTGGCTAATTCTTATGTTTTTGGCACAAAGTCACAGTATCCACTGCATATCTTCAATTGTAGCCAATAGAGATAAAAATCACATGGGGGTTCCCTTTTCCTTGTAAACCTGAAAATAATGAGTTTTATGACTGTGTCTGGCGAAAAGATTATCCCTGCGAAACCGTCTGTGTCTGGCGAAAAGATTATCCCTGCGAAACCGTCTGTGTCTGGCGAAAAGATTATCCTTGCATCGCAGTTACGTTGTTTACAGAAATATGATATCACCCAGTGTGGTCTGAAGATCCCTTCTCTGAAAATTCGATGTCTGTGCGGTCCCGGTGAATGAACTCTGGGAACTTGGGGGGGGAAAATTGTGTTTCATACTTGAAGAATCTTAAAAACTTCGCATATACTTGTACTTTTTCCAGAGCATGATTGAAAAATGTTATGCCTTCGCATAACAACTAGATGAAACATATATTCTATTTCTAAGGATATGAGAACGTTATTTAGCTTTAAACACGAGTTTTGAGTGTCCTAGGTGGACAAAACTTATTTTCAAGTTTTGTCCACCTAGGACACTCAAAACTCACAAAAATAGGAGATGATGGTCCCTGTTGATTACACAACTTGCTTTAAGAACAGTTTAATAGCAATGTGAGTGACGAATGCTTTATGTTTAATCTGATGAATTATGAGGTAAAGAAAACTGTTTGGCAGTTCAGCTTGTTACATTGAAAAATTTTTTAAATACCAATAGCCCGGCAATAGCCAATGTAATAATCATATACCTATAACAAAAATCTGATGAATTATGAGGTAAAGAAAACTGTTTGGCAGTTCAGCTTGTTACATTGAAAAATTTTTTTAATACCAATAGCCCAGCAATAGCCAATGTAATAATTATATACCTATAACAAAAATCTGATGTGGACAACCTTGCACGTTTATTAAATCAAAAATATTTTCGGCGCGCTTCATCCAAACTTATTTTGTTTGAAAGAGATAAAATACTGCTGTAATAGTAAGGTTTAGCGATTTCTAGCCAAATATTTCCGATATCGCCAAGCTGGGTTCAATTTGAAAGATTTCCTTCTGACACTTAATTTGGCGATATTTCACCAAAAGCCGACAAGCATGAAACAGTTTGCGAGATTTTGGGGATAGCAGAAGTAGTAATTGACCACAGACTTTCAATGAATTGAATGTATCCATACACCTTAATGTATTTAAAGTCATTTGGCTGACCCTGTACATAAATTACCCAGTCGATTGCAATCAAAAAAGAGATTCACAGTTAGATGTTACAATAGTTCTAAATACAAACTTTCAAAATTCTACGGTTAAAACTTTTATGCGAAATAATTTTTTGCGCCAAATTTGGCAATATTTCGACAAAACTCGCCAAGGACGATCACAAATGGCGATATTTTGGCCATGGACCAAACAATGGTTGACTGCAGATATGACATACTGAAGATGTCCATAGGCGTTAGTGTATTGAAATTCTTTTGGGTGGTCCTGTAAATAAACTCTCCAGTAGATTGGAACCAAAAATCGACATGCACAACTAGATGTTACAGCAATCTTATATATGAAATTTCAGCGTTCTATGACTAATAGTTTTTAAGATTTGAGAGTTACATACATACACACGTACACCAAAAGTCACCAAGCTTGGCGACTTTTGACGTAATTCGTGAGGGAGATGCGTGACCGTGGTAGGACCATTACCTAACTATAGGGTAGAACGGTATTGTGCTTGAAATGGATGAATGTCCCTAAAATTGACATTCACCGTAATGTATTGGAAATCTCTTGAGTGTTCCTGTAGCAGAATTATAAATGATAAAGACACTTTTTTCGATGAAGAAATGAAATTCATTTTGTAACCCTTAACAGCATATATCTATCTCTTCTGAGTCGTTTGAAGTAGCCTAATACCTCTAAAATACGCTTTAATGAATTTCGACCCATAAGTGTAATGTATTTCGAATCTTTTGAACGGCCCTGTAGATAAACTATCCAGTCAAATGGGACCGAAAGGAGAGGTGCACAACTAGATGTTACAACAATCCTAAATATAAAGTTTCGACATTCTACGTCTAAAAGTTTTCGAGATATGCGAGTTTGATGAATTTCGGCCCACAACACATGGGTGCACAACTATACATGTCACAGCAATCCTAAATATAAAATTTAAACATTCTAAGACCAATAGTTTTTGAGATATGCTAGTTACATACATACGTACGTACGTATGTACAGACGGCATGGAAAAACTGGTCAAAATAGAAGCACCGTTGGTCAAAATGGATTGCAGACGAATTATATGATCGTGCATGCTAGCGCAGGATCAGCTGCATCGAAAAAATTCTTAAAATTAAATTTAGAGAGGTAGTAAAAGTTGGTTTTTTCGTAGAATTTTGGCACCCGAAATTTTACGGGATCACATTACTTCCTTATACTCCGTACCAAGGAAGTAGTAAAAATTTCATCTTATCAAACGCATTCAAGGTGTCTTCGAGCTGTCGAAAAAAGAAGAAAACATTTTTGGCGTGCAGGACAGAGCCTAGGGGAATGCGAACGGTACAACCAGGGTCGGGTTTATGGGAAGGCAATCGGGGCTGTAGCCCCAAGTTCTTCACAAGAGAGGAGCCCCCGCAGTCGACATTTTAAAGTAAAATTTCTTGCACAATACGAATAATTAGAAATCAACATCAAGACCTTTATCTCCTAAGGTGCCAGCTGCAGCGCAACTGCTTCTTTGCCTGCATTTCGCATACTACTGCACTGTTAGAAAAATAGTTCAACGTTTCACCGAAATTCCGGTGAGAATTTAGCTGCAACCGATATTTTGGAAAATGTGATGATAGGATTCACCACTTTAGCGGTGCTTCCTCAAGCACCATTTTTGCAGTGAAACGTTGAACCAAGATCGGGTTTTATATCTAACCAAATGTACGGTAAGTGATTGAACCAACATCGAGGTTTTTTCTCTAACCAAATGTATCAAAATGTCTTATTTCTACATCATACTGTTTTTTAGGCTCAAGTTGTAGCATTAAATACCAAAGACACTACATGGAATGGACAACCATTTATTTCTTTCCGAACATGTACCATATAAGGAAAGTATTGTAATCATGAAAAAATTCGACTTCGAGATTTTGGTGTATTGACACGTTTTGAGGTCTTCTGAATTCATTTATGCTATTTTCAAGAGATGTTTTTAAGATAACTGCGCACCCGCTCTTCATACGGGAATAAGCGAATATTTTACTACTAAAATCATATCTGCATGTGACAAAACAGAATTTCATTTTTAAAAAAGTTCAAGTAATCTCCTCTGTTGAAATTACTGCGGGATATATTAACGCAAATTAGAATTACTTTTCGTTTAGTTGGTTGTAAGACAACCGTTGAAAAAGGAGAAACACTTTTAATTTCATGAAATATTTATTAACGTGGTATATTATTATTTATTCATCCTATCCTTACGAATCTAATGATACTACTTATTACGTACATTAATACTATCTTCGCTTCTCCCTCTTCAAGGCTCCCTTAAAAGAAACAGCTTAGATTATTTGGCCCCAATGGAATCTTTTGATTCTATGGCGATTCTTTGCAATTTACGCATTAGCATAAATAATAATCATTTCACATAATGGTTGCCATTAAGGAAACTCTCCATATATATTTAATTTATACATAGTTTTATAAGATGGGCGTATTTAGCGCCGCAAACCATTTCATCTTACTCTGGGGAGAAAATATCCAAGGGGTGCCATTTTAAATATCCATGTATCTATTATAGCGATATCTTTTATATCCTCCATAGTCCTGTCTCCTGAAAAACATCAAACTGTGTAATCTCGAGGAGCTACTTATTCCCGCTTTAATTGTGACATGGCGCAGAATTGCAGAGTTTACAAATTTCACGCATTTTTTTAATTTATGACGTCACTGTTTGACTGCCGTAAAGGATACCCCAGTTGGTTGAGGGAGTTAATTTCGATATTTCGCATAGTAGTTTTCAAACGGTATCATTAAAACTTTGCGCCATAATTAAATGTCAAAAATAAAAATAGTAAATAGAAAAATTTTAATATATCGCGCTTTGAAACGAACTTTGTAATTTTTAAAATGAACATTTTCAGCACCGTGAAGACATTTCATTTTTAAATAAGCACCGGATTAAAATACCACTTCTAATAATAATAATCGTGAATTTCTTATAGTTCATTTCTACAGTAAATTTTAATCAAAATATCGTCTCTCTGTGTTGAAAATAGAGCTGGAATAAATGAGTTAAAATTATGGCATAATTTTTACGTATCTTAAAGCATTTGACGTCATAGATCCTCACTTGTGAATTGAAATTCCGATATCCCATTTAAAAACTCGATTGGTTGAGAACACCCTTTTTTATAATCCTTTCTGTGGCAACAACCGAAGATAAATTCTCGTGCCGGGATCGCAATGTAATGAATGGCGCAAGATCGCGTTGATGCTATTAAATTCTAAACATTAGGCTGCATTAAAATTCGTAAAAAATCATCTAATTTACATAATTTTTTCGTTTTTATTTTAAAAGAGGGAGAAAAGAATATTTCACGATTTGTCAAAATATCAAAAAGTTATGACGGATAGAATTCAAGATGCGACAGTTTTAAAATTATTTTACGAAACAATTCGCCGAAGCAAATGCTTAGTAAAAAAATTCCTAAAAATCGGTAAATCATGTTACGTATTCAAAACAAACTGTTTTTAAAAGAAAATTTTCTCCTCTATCCGATGATACAAATGTCGTTTTGCTGCGAGCGTAATATCCGCCGTCATTACGAATTAGGTGAGAAAAAATGCCAAAAATCGCATAAAACATAAAATAAAAAAAAATCTAGGTCGAATTTTGAAAAAATCGCTTCGAGGTGCACAACTGCATATTTACATCTTCCCGAGTACCAAATTTGGTGTTTCTAGGTGTAGCCGTTTGTCCGTAACGCTGCCGACGGACACACACACACACAGACACACAGACACCTTCTTTTATAATAAGTAGAGATATCCTCCTGGCAACCAGCGAAAGAAAAAGAGAAAAGAATCTTCGTTGCCATCCCCGCAAGCACCTTGATGGAATGTATGTAAATAATTTAATTATTTTTAATTCATAGTTATTATCAGGTTGTAACGAAAGTTTTCCGCCATATCTGCCTGAAAAACTAACTTCTAACTCCTTAGATAACTGATTTTAAACTTTCGTTACCAAACCTGCACAGTGTCACATGATACAACAATAGTACTTAAAGCTGTACTCATAATTTGTTGATATTATGTAGCTGACTTTTTGCAACACAAATGGAAGTAAATGATGGTTCTAATACTGTAGAGTGATAGTTCCATTTGGGACACCTTATACTTAATGATAACTATAATTTTTGCAGATTTCACAACACAGTGTTATAAAGTAAGCCTCTTTCTTTCAAATGCCAAAAATCGTTTGACAAAATTTGAGCAAATACGCCAACGCGAACTGTGTGCTGACGATGTTTGCGGTGGCGGGAAACTTTCGTTACAACCTAATAAATACCTACCAAAACAAATTTCTGACTAACCCATGAGAATCCTGAGAATAAGTAATACAATTCACAGGTTAAAAATATGGTAAAGAAATCACATTCGAATTCTCATGGAGATTGTTGTTTTCTTCACTGTCCAGTCCACAATTTTCATTATTTGTAGTGCTTCCAAAAATAAAACAATAAGTTTGAAATGCTGCAATGCTTTAAAATAATCTACTTATATAATACGCTAACGTATGCGGTACCAAAATCGACGCTATTTCTATACTGGGAACGGCAACAACTAGATTGAAATATTAGCGTAATAACAACACATGCGCAAAAATCCAGTTATTAACAGTTCAATAACGTCAATAGAAGCAAGCATATTCGTTACTGGTTACGTATGTCACACAGTAGTTAGATTACAAAATAACAACGCATACGCAAAAAAGAAAAATCTTTCGGATCTTTCCACAGCGCGTTTATCGCACATCTACTATACGTTAACGTATGTGGTACCAAAATCGACGATATTTCCAGGTTGCGAATGGCAACAACTGCGATAACAATATCATTAATGCGATAACAATAACGCTTGTGTAAAAATCCAGATTAACAATTCAATAACATCAAATAGAGCAAGCATATGTCATGCGGCAGCTAGATTACAAAATAACAATAATGGATACACAAATATGCAAGATCTTTCGGACTTTCCACAGTTTTAAAATATCGAATTTAGAATACTTGACGCATTTATCGCCCATCTTAAGAAAATGTCAAGACGCATTGGGCTAAAGCACATTTTAGCCATTTGCTGTTTCAGCATCGGTTTTTATGATGACACCCAAAATGTCTAGGAACACCAGGGAGGTCACCTAAAATGTCTAGGTATCCAGGGAGGGTGCCCGGGCACTACCCAAACCACCAACCCCACTCAGATCAAATAACACACATTTGATAGTACACATTTTTAGTAATAATTTGTATTATGTGGTTTGTAGAGTATTTTGTCTCCTGGGCACCCTCCCCCTCCACCTTCTGACCTGGCTACGCCAACGAACACTAACCTAGTCCAGGAGCCAGCTGGCATTTTTAATGACCAATAACAAAAACTGAAATTTCGTCCTATAGTTCATTTAGTTATACATATAACAGAAGTGAACGTCAGCTGGCGCATTTGCGGTGGGGTACAGCCGCCCCAACATGTAAAATAATTTTTTAAAAGTAATTATAATAAAAAATTTGATACTTTGTACATGTGTTTATCACGTTGCGTACAAATGAAAAAAAAAAAAAAAATAGTCGGCTTTATATCGGTGGATTATAAGTCAGCTGCCGACGATCATCTATATTTGACTGTATAGCGGTGAATTATACGTCAACATGTTAAGAACATTCGTTAAGTAAAATAATAATAATAAAGCTGAAATTTGGTGAAGAGATAGTTAACATTACCAGTTTTAGGGAAAAAAATAGCAACCTGAGTTTTCCGTGGTGGGAAAAGTGGTCAGCTGGCGATAGAAAGTTACAGCGTATTGCTACACGCACAGACGCCTGATGTATTTCACTGGATCAGCTGATCCCTTTACACGGTGGAGAATTCAGAGGACAACTTCTTTCAGGTAACTTTTATAAGGAACTTTTACAAAGTTCAGCTTTCTTGGTTTCTGATATCTATCAATTTTTAATGTTACATGGTGCATCTCACAGGTGCCTCCATGAATCGGCTGAAGATACCTAAATCTTTTTTTTTTTTTTTTAACTCTCAATCATAGGCGGCTGGTGCACCAAAAAAGTGGGGGGGGGGTCAAAAGAGATGAGAGTATGTAAGTAGAGGGCACCCCTAAAGCTGTTTTTTTCTTTTTGTGTGTGTGTGTGTGTGTAAAATCGCCTTATTATAATTGAATTTTAATGTCATTGTTGATTAAATGACCTTCTCTAAAAGAACCGGGATCAAAAATCAGAACGGATGCCCACCGAAGACTCCCTCCTTGCAATTCAAAAGAGAGACCTGCACGAGCCGGGCCGGGTACGGGATTTATAAATCTGTTGTTAACGGGCCGGGCCGGACTCGTGTTTAGTGATAATTTTTTTCGCCTTCCTGCAACCCGCAAAAAAGTTAATATTAATAACTTCTTAATAAAAATTGTCTGAAAAATATTTATTTATCGATCTATTTGGTCGTCTTTATATTTTTTTTAATTTCTGGAATTTTCGATTTTTTATTCCTCAACTAAGGGCCGGGCCGTGATGTTTCTTTAAAATGTGTTACGGGTCCGGACCGGGCCTACAAATTCAAGAATCGTCGGTCTCAGGACGAGCCGGGACGCATTTACGCAGATCCTAGGATAGTCTAGATAGGGGTCGTCTCTCATTGGCTCTTAATCTCACGTGATTAGCTGTTCTTTGGCGACATAGGAAAAAACGTTCTAGGCGATGAAAAGGCTGCCACAGCTACAACTTTGAACTTCATGCATTTTATCTCCGCTGATCGTATGAAGGTTTCGCTAAGTGGATAGAGCGCATTTTAAACTGACATTGCTGTTTGCGTTCGATTTGAGCACAACACTTACATTCACTCTTTATGATTTTTTTAAACATATACATTAATACCTCTTTCAGAAATTAGTGTCCGAGCTCGGGAATTTTTTTTTAAAGTTGATTTAATGCTTTCAAAATTGCAATAAATTCCTAAGCTTCATAATTTTTTTAATGTTGATTTAATACTTTCAAAATTCATAAGAAATCTATAAGCTTCCTAAGAATTTTTAATGCTGATTTAAAAATTATGATAAATTTCTAAGCTTCCCAAGATTAAATTTTTAAATGAAAATATATACATACATACATTTAAAAATATTAAATTACATACACACACACACACACACACATATATATATATGCAGAGAGAGAGAATGCTTGTTTAGATAAAATGTTTATTTTTTTGTTATGCCAATAAACAAATAAAATTATTAGGGTTTTTAAAATATGTTCTTTGCTTGTTATTGATTATATGCTTTTTATAAATCAGTCAGGATTTTTCTCATACCTCTACAATTTAGTTACTGTTCCTTGTTTTTTTTTTTTTTCTATGTATCAAGCTGTTGTATTAAATTTTGTTACTTTTAAAATTTATTCTCTTATCACGCTATGCCCAAGAGTATTGACAGACTTTAATCCAGGTTGAAGGTGCAAGAAATAATTCTATTTATACTTACGTTCAAATAAATAGAAAAATTAGAACTCTGCTGTTTGAGCCTCCTCAGGGGGAGACACCCACTGAACCCCCCCTAATATTTTAGTTTCATTATTGCCATATTAAAAAGATATTAATTGACTATGTCATTCTATCTCTCATCTTTCGTGTATTTCACCTGGTAACCCTATATTGAAATTTTTATGATTGTAACCTATTTATAGAAAAATACATGTGATGCCTATTCTACAGCTTACGAAATAGTGTAACAATAGATTAAAGCTGTTGTGAACTAATAGTATTTAAATATATGTAAAATTATGTTGCATTTTTAGGACAATTTTCAATAAAGGGGGTGAGATAAAATGACATACTCATTAAAATATTTTTAAAAATCAAATTACTTTTTCTGTCACTTTCTTCAGTTTTCTTTTTTTTTTTGGGGGGGGAGCACAGAGAGGTGCGATTGAACCCCCTTGCTTATAGCCAACATAAACTGTAAGTAGTATTGTTCGTAGATTATAACAATAAAATCTACGAAAAATATACTAATTATAACAATATATATGTTATCGGCAATGCATGAAAGCCAGCATTTTATAGAATATTTTATATACTGTCAAAATCTTCAGAAAACTCTGTGAGAATTAAACATTTCACACATTACTTAGGCATTCTCTAGAATACTAAATGCCATTTCAGCAAAGTATGAGATTTGAATATTATATAGTTTACATAAGTGTTGTATGTAATACCTAGGAATTCTATATGACAAAATTCTCTTTAAGCAATGCCTAAATTGCTATCTCTCAAATATTTTTCAAAATAACAAATTTATTTTAAAGGAAAGAATGTCTTTAAAAAGAAATAGGGCTTACCGTGATCTTTTTCTCATAATTTGCCTAATGGGCATTGTTTGTTTCATAAATGTCTAGGTATTATATACAATGCATAGATAAAGTATGTAATATTTTTCATATTTCATACTTTGCCTTAAAACACAAGGCATGTAAAATGACAAGTTATTCTACAGAATGCCGGTTTTTGTAGACATTGCTGGTAGCATATATATATATTAAAATATAAAGTAGTATTTTATATTTAAGTTCTCCTAGAACTTTGTGCATCATTTTTGAAGCAAATGCTTAGTTTGAAGTTTTCTCTCATGTATGGGAAGCCATAGCACTTATAATAATAAAAAATATATTATTTGCACTAGTTAAAACAATAGAACTTAAAACAGGGATTAGTTGATTATCGTATACAAATGTCACTATTACTCTCATTTGTTTTGTTTTATACAGTTATGAAAATGAAATATTAATACAGAATCAATATATTGGATTGAATGCATGTTTTTGTAAATGCTAAAATTGAATGTGAGGAAATTTTTGAATAAATTAGGATAATTTATAAGCAATATGGTTTTGTTTAAATTGAAATCAGATAAATAATTAATGTTAATGAGTTTTTTCTAAGATAATTATGCGTAAAAAATTAAATGCAATTTTTTCAAGACAAATTTTTATTACTAAGATTGCATGATTATATTAATTTTTTGCTTTGAATACTTTTTGTAAAAAAGTAGCATTACAGATAAACTAAGGAGATAATTTTCATGTTTTATCGTTGCATAGAACTCAAACAATCAAAATCAGCCAAAGAAAATTAATCCTGCCATACTCCATCCAAACATGCAGGCAACATTTTTTTATTTCCTAAATCAATCATAGTATTGGTAATTAAAAAATATATAGAAATTGGTCATAGTCAAAAATGTACATATAGGTTTAACATTTTTATTAGTCTCAAATAGTTTATTTTTAATATACTCAACAACCATATGCTGAATAATTTTCTCCTTGTTTAAGAACAGCTGAAGTCAAATGGTGCAGTCTAAGTTCATTTATTATCAATGACAGATTTTTAAAAAAATTTATACTACTGATTTCATCTAGATCATAGTTTTTTAAACTTTCTGAAGCAATTGTTTAGTACAAGGAGTCAGATGAAAATGTCATGGAACACCAGCCCAATCAGATGTGCATATTTTGCATTGGGGAAGAGGGTTTAAAGAATAGAGATAAGGATTAAAATGAAAAGAGATTAAAATGAAAAGAAATGTGTGTGTGTGGGGGGGGGGGAAGAGAGATGCACTATTCATAAAATTTATAAATATTTTTTAAAATGATACACACACACAGACACACACACACGTATATATATATATCCTTACTTTGTTTTTGCAATAAGATTTCGGTAAAAAATGTGAGATCTAAAACACACACAAATGGACTAAATAAACAAAATAAAGATTCAAGACTTTTATTCAACTATCCACACATTTATCACTAACTTAAAGAAAGGTATTTTATGTTAAAATTGCAAAAATAAGGTTTTATTAACACATAGACCATAAAATTACTGATGTTCCTTATCTGGTTTCAAAACACAATACAGATTTCAAAACAAGGTAATAAAAATTTAGTGTACATACATGTGCATGTTCTTGAAATAATAAATCGTAGCAGCACCAATACATTAAAAACCCTACAGAAGTGGGTAGTTTCTAAAATCAAAAAGCCTGAAACTTTGTACACATACATTTTCAGCATGAATAGCGCACATAACCAAAATTAGCATAATAATTCTTAAATGCTATGGGTGTCCATATAAACCTGGTTCTATCTCATTATTTTAGTTGCACATAATGTACATAAATTCAATTACAATATTTGCCAAAAGAAATATTGGAAAATATAAAACACGAGTTGAAAATACACACAAGAAAAACTACTCATATCTAAAAAATTATACAAAAGATATCCAGGACCACTGCAAATTGAAAGAATATTTAATTTATTTTTATTAATCTTTGTACAGCTTTAAAATTTAAAATATATTTCTAGATTAAGAAAGATGTGCTAAAATGTCTAAACAACACTTAAGATATGTGCAAAATACATAAAAACAGAATGGACATTCATTACAGTTATACAGCATTACAGATACAGATGGGAGTTTAAAAATGGCAAAGAGCATTAAATTTAGAATAGGTAAAGGAAAATCAAAAGTAATTATAAATATGTGATGAACTGCATCACACGTCTCCCCAAGGGAAAAAAAAAAAAAAAAAAAAAAACCAGCCATCAAAATACAAAAAGTTCAACTAGGAAAATATAAAAAGGTTCAGCTAGCAAAAATACAAAAAAACAAAAGATCATATTAAAATAAAAGACATATTTTCTTTTCTTTTTTAATATGTTGACATGAAAATGTTATAGCAACCTTGCTTAACAGCAGTCCTTATTATTACTCATTTTTAATAAAAATGTTCATAATTATATTCAGTTACTGATGACATTTAAATGTGCTGCATAGTACTACTAACTTAATATATATTAGGCCTTTGAAATAATATACAACATTATGACTTTTGTTTGAAGAAAAAAAAATGTGCACTCATTGAAGTTACAGTAGACATAAAAATTCAAAAAGATCTGATTTGTCATTAAAAATAAAAACTTCTAGAATAAAATTATGTAGTAAAACTACATTTAAAAGTGGCCAATCATGTGGCAAGTAAACAATTTGTTTACATCAAAATACAATAAAAAGACACATAAATTCAACATAGGATATAATACACCATTCAAAAATTTAAAAAAAAAAAAGAGAGAGAGAGAGACAATGCAAATACACCAAATTTGGGAGTAATACCGTAAGCAGGGGCAGGATGAGTTGGCGACTGTTTGTTCTCGCCAAACAAAATATAAACATACATTGATACATAGGGAACAAAATACCCAAAACTACAAAACACTTATCTAAATGCCTTATTATAGCATATAAATATTTCAAATGCAATATAAAATAAAATAAACACAAACTAAACACTACACAGATCCACATTAACCAAACACAAAACTTACACTACTAAAATCAGGATAAAATTAAAACTCATTAGAAACAACTCAACAATCCTCATCTATTGATTCTCATTAAATTAAAAAATGTTTGTTAATTCAGCATACAAAAATGTATGATAGCAATCCCATGTATTGAATAAAATCTTTCATGTTTCTTATAACCCTAAAATTTCTACCTATCCTTCCCAATTCACAAAAAATACTAAAACCTTAATATAATAACACAACCATAGAACAATAAAAATTCTCAACGTCAAACCAATATACACTACAGCACGAAATAAACATTTTAATAAACAAAAGCACATACCTCAAAATTTTCACTAAATTCCTCTTTTAATGATATAGACATACATTATTCTTTGTTATCAACAAACCTTTATCACAAAATAAATCCATTAAATACCATTCAAAAAACCAAATTTCATCCTACCACACCACGATTTATTCATCACAATTTTATCTTTATTTATACCAATATTCACTCCGTTGATTATACACATCATAAAATAAAACAACTTCAGGTGAGCTCTACACAATTTTCCTACATTTAATATAAATAAAAACCATAAATTTTATTTCCTAGGAAAAAAAAAACTTCCAAATACTGCAAACAGAATTTCACAACAAATAAGTAATGCTAAATCACCGGTTGTGCCTCGTTAAAACAGATCAGTTACAGTTAAATTCTTTCAAAAAATCATAATTCCTTCAAAATCATCCAGTTACCAGTTAATTTCTTAGACCAATCGCATAATTCCTCATGACATCATGAAACAACAACACAACTCTGCACAAGGGTAGCTAAATGCCTCTTAGGAACGCTGACAAGCTTGTTTACTTATCATAAGCTTTGGAGACATTTCTGGCTTGGCGACCTGCCCCGCTTATGGTATTAACACTTTGAGGCGCAACCCTTTCCCAATGCTGAAAAAAGGGCAGCCATTGCCATCGCTCGACTTAACTACCAGCAAGATGGCGGACGATCGAAACGTTCATCGTGTGCCACAGATCTAGAGACCCTTTTTTGACGACAAGCACAGCCAGCTGCGACAAAAAAGGGTCTCTAGATCTGTGGTACGCAATGAACGTTTTGATCGTCTGCCATCTTGCTGGTAGTTAAGTTGAGTGATAGCAACGGCTGCCCTTTTTTCAGCATTGGGCAATCTGTCCAGCCGTTCTCGCATTTTTCCATTTTTCAGCAGATGTCAGTGCTGTAAAAAATAATCGTGACCATTTTTTTCCCGGAAATGACGGGCTAAAATGTAAAGGATTCTCGTGGAGCTATGTCACCCGCAACTATTTTTATAGAAATCAAATCTATTCTTCGTGACTGGCAACAGTCAAAACATCAGAGTTTGGTGTTCCCAGAGCGGGAACACTGGGCGTTAAAGGGTTATTCCCCCAAATTAAATGCAAAAATTATGCACAAAATCAAAAATATTAAAAAAGATGTGTGTGTTAAGAAAAAAGGAGAAATTTTGTGAAAAGAAAAATGTATGAAACATTTTAAAATTATAGTTAGTTACCTAACAGGGAAGAGAAAATTATAGCCTTGCTGACATAGCAAAAGTCTACAAAAAATTGCAAGCAGAACATGTCTGACAAGCATTTCCTAATTTTGCCACAAAAATGTGACAGTGACAAGTTTCCTAACAGGCAGAAGAGCGAGGCATGCACCAATCATTCAAAATCCAAAAGGGAAGAAAGTGAATGAATGGTAGAACCGAAATATGATTTTCACAAATAGAATCAATATTCGACGTAATAACATAAGTAAAACTTAAAAATAAAAATGAGAAAAGCACAGGACAGATAACAAATCATGTTTCAACAATGGGGTGCAGAGGGATCATTAATTCCGAATGATTTAGTTTCCTAAAAATTTCAAAGTAGGGAAGCCAATCAAAAAAAAAAAAAAAAAACAAGGAAAAACCCTTTTAAAAATATTTAATGAAACACCTATGTAGAAAATGGGAAAAAGATCTGAGAATGCTGAAAACCAACCTGGCGATAAAACTGACAGCTAAAAAAAACAGTCGCCAAATGAATTGCCGATTGAAAAGAAAATAAAAGCATTGTTAGGCTATACATGTTCAGCAAAATTGACATAAAGTGCTTACAAACCACAACTGAAATTAGGGTTCCCACTGGGTGGGGGAAAAAAAATTAGTTTTTAATCTATATAGAGTTGACGTGTTAAAATACCTATTTCTGACGTATGAATGAGATATATTTCGGCTGCTGCACAGCCATCATCAGTCACCATATACTCCTCCGTCAATGGCAGTCTCTTCAAGAAAAAGGACTGCCATTGACGAAGAAGCATGTGGTGACTGATGATGGCTGTGCAGCAGCCGAAATATATCTCATTCATACGTCGGAAATAGGTATTTTAACATGTCAACTATATTGTAATCCGGCGTAATTCACCTTTTAAAGTTTTTAATTAATTAGTTTTTAATCTTCAGAAAAGGATTCTTGTCGTAACTGCATACTATTTGCAAAAAAATTTTTATCTCAATTTACATTTCTTTTATAATTTGAATTTAAAGTTAAAATGGAAAAATTTTGATATTAATTTTTTACTAGTTAGTTTATGTTTTAGATTTTGGCTTTTTTATTTCCTCCAACCATTTTATTATCTTCTACACACTTTTGTATATTGTGTGGAGCTTTCCTTTTTCTTGAGGGTAAATGGCCAAATGTAGTATAATTGTGATCTCTAATTTTTGTATCCCTAATTCCACTTGGTCTGCCAGCACTTACTTTTCTCTTCCCTGTTAGGCAACATTTGCGTCTGCCAATGGCTGTAGGCTGAACACCAATATTTGTCCGATGACACCTACGGAAACTTTTTTTTATATTACTCGGCTGTAACCCATTATACCTTCCAAAAGTATGAAGCGCAGAAATAAGTCCCGAGTCCGTTTTTGCAAACTTGTCAACATTTGTGACAAATTTGTGAACTGCTGGAACAAAGTTCTTGGGATCATTACTCAATCCTTCTTTAATGCGGAGCACAGTTTCTTCGAATTTCTCTAAAACCTCTTTTGCCAGTGTTTCAGAATTACATTGATCATCTTCAGAATTCTCACGATCAGGGTCATCTCTATCTTGTGTATCCTTGGTTATACCTGCAGCATTGTCGTCCTCATTTGCTGTACTGTTAGAAAACGAACACGCATCGTTAACTTAATTTCTGAAGTTTGACTCTGGTTCATTTTCTATGGTTTGCAAAATTTCTTCATGTAATGGCAAAAACCAATTTTTAGGGGCAGCAACACCTTCTGCAACAAAAAAGATGTCTTCTTTTGTTTTTGTGCACAAAACATTGTATGAAGTAGTATTAATTTTATTATCTAAATTTAAAATTACAGATGACGAATGTTTACAAAGCTGCCCACTTTTGCCAGACGGACAAGTGCAGAAACCTTGTTCCAAATTAACAAAAAATGTTTTCTGGCTTCCATCAGTTACAGAAAATACTCCAAATTCTGAATTTTCTGTAATGCGATAATTACAGGAACATTGAACGGTATCATTTTTTTCAAAAGGATTTTTGCATATTTTCCATTACAAAAATCAATTAAACGTTTCTTGGTATACATTTCATATTGGGACACCAAATCCACCAGTTCGATGATATTGAAGGCCATCAACCGATCTAAGATACAGTCCTTTAAAAGCCGGAAAACAATTTCAACATAGTTGGTGGTGTTGTTTCCCCTTAGAGGCAAATGGCT